>JAIPRN010000866.1:0-28321 GCA_025469175.1 Geopemphigus sp. TES_GeoC_2020 | reverse complement strand
CGAACAGCCCCGGATGGTTGGTAAAAAAAAAAAAAATCCGCACGAGTCTAAAACGACGTCAAAACGCTGAACTTTTCGTCGTTAAACGCGAATATAAACAAACCGTGTAAATCGTTGACGCGAACGTGGAGAAATTTGAATGGGGGGGAGAGGGTGTATCCCGCGGTTGGTTTTTCCTCTAAGTAATTTATATATATACGTATACGCTACCTGTCGTAGTGCTCTACTCGAGCCTATCGAACGTAAACGTTCCGCGTTACTATTAATTTAAAAAAACGATTCGGGCGTTAATGTCCGTGTATTTGGCCGGCGAATTCGGACGGGACGCCCGTACGGCGTTGTATTTAAAGGACGAGTACTTTTGTCCCGTCTTTCGTACGGAACACTTCGGTCGCCGGCGGACTAATCGACTTATCGTCGTCCGTAATCACGAGCGTGTACGAACGGATTTCGCTGGCGCGCCATTCGCCGCGGTACGTGTCGCCGGCGTTCTCATTTTCGAATCCCTCATCCGGCTAAAACCATTACGATTCGTTCGCTCCCCGAAAGTCCCGCGCCGCCCAAATACGGCGGTGTTTCTTCTACGCGCGTGTACGATACGCTCGGAAAGAAACGGGCGACCGCGCGATTTCCGTCCCGTGGTCGTATCGCGGGACGGCGATAAATAAACCGCGTACTCGTGTTTCTACTAGGCGGCGGCGGCGGCGGGGTTCGTCCCGTTACTTTTACGCCGATCTAACTACGGAAACGAAATTTCGTTCGGGCCACAACGGGGACAGCTCGAGGGACTATTATTATTATGCGCGCGGCGAATTCGCCGATAAATTTCGATACGTCGTACGAAAATAAACGACGCCCGTCGTCGTTGTCGTCACCACCGCCGCTGTCGGGTCCACCGGTCGGCCGTCCCCTTCGTCGTACGCGCCCGCGCGCGAGTATATTATACGCTCGCGACTAAAACCGGGAAGCCGTGAAATTCCTCCGAGGGTGCGGCGCATTATACCGTACGATACGTATATACGTATATATTTAATATTAAAAGCGCGTATCCCACAGGGTGGCTTCTTAACGCTCCGCCGCCGATCCCTGGGGAGCCGTATCTAACACTTAACCCCGGCATACACACACACACACACACACACACACGGGCGAGCGTAAAGAGAGGCTTCAACGCCTCATCCAGCTGCCGCGAGATCAAATATTTACACACACCCACACCCCATTGACACGATTATCGTACACACACATACACACACTGTCGAGCCATATATAAACCGGTTATTAAAATCGTATTATTTCATTAAACAACGCCGTGAACGCTAGAGCGTGTGACGTCTTCTTCCGCGACGGGCGCGCGCGCGTATTATTCGATCTTCCCTCCGATTAAATTCCTCGGGCGATTACGTATAGTGTACGCGTTCGATATTATTAAAATATTATTACGCGAAAAAAGAGCGAAATATTACGCGCGCGCGCGCGCGCGTACACACACAGGCACGACGTATATATCGCCGAGCGTACGTGACGGAACGCGATCTTAACCGTCCGGTTCCCGCCGACGACGCTCCCGTTTTTCCGGTATCCCGGATGTTCCGTCCGACACGGTACCGCGAGACGGACAATACGGCCGGGGCCGATCACGACGACTAATCGCTGGCGGCGGCGTGCGTACCGGCCGTCGTTATTAATTTCCGTGAAAACCGTTTCCCGAGATGGCCCGATTAAAACGGGTTAACCGTATCGGATTGTACCGAAAACGATTAGGGAACGCCGCGGGCTCGTTCCGTGCGCGTATCGATCGATCTATTAACGAACCAAACGTTATTCGTCCCACAATTCAACGGCCAGTGTTGATACCGTCCGATTTCGGTCGAACGGTTCCGGGGCTCACACTTATCGCCGCCGCGTTCATCACCGGCGCGTCGTGTAGTCCGACGAATGAACGTCATTCGGCAATTATCGTGCTGTGCAGACGGACGAACGAAAGCTCTCGTCCTATAATGTCCCCTCCATATTACATATATATATATATATATGGTGTATTTCGATCGAAAATAAAACCGTCGCGAAACGAACGAATTTTCGTGAACGACGTGAATGTAGTTCGACGGTAGGAGACGCGGGGGACAAAACCCGTACTTAAAAACGTCGCCCCTACCCTAGTTTACGTTCTCCGTACGGAGAATAGAAGACATTTTCGCAACTATAATTCGTTTTATCGATTTCGAATCGTCGACCGGCCCCGGTACAGTCCGCCGCCGCACGTGGCTAACCGTATTCGTTTTCGCGCTTATAAACGACGCCGAAAATATCGTGTTTAACCCGTGTCGCCATACAAAAGACGGATTCATTTTCCGCATACTCGTCAACATTTCACGCCGACGCGTGTTCGTACGTAGCTATATACTTACACGTACGCCGACGACGAAATAACGATAATTTTTATTACTATAAGGACAGCGGTACGAGGCGACCTTATGACGTTGACGGGTCGGACCTCCTGGGCAAATCGTGTACGTATATATATATATATGTACAAACGGGGGGATTACTTCTCGACCAGTTTCATATTATAAGCCGCTATATATATATATATATATATACACGTATATAGATAGGTAGTCGTCGATTTATAGACTCGCCCGACCTGATTGTCGTCTCCGCGTGTTTGAAATAAGTTGCGAGCACGGATCGTCGTCGTCGTCGTCGTCGTATTATATATGTTATTATATTGTTCCGGGTAAAAATATAAAAGACGTTCGTTTTACTCGGCGGGTTTTTTGTCGTTTCGTAATAGACATTTTTCCATTCTTTTTTTCTACAGAGCAATCCTTACGGACTGAAAGACTCGACGGGCTCGTCCGACATGTGGTCCAGCGCTAGTCTGCAGCCGTCCACCGGCTACTATCATTACGACTCCACTCTGGCGGCCTACGGGTAAGTTGCTCCCCACCGCCCCACCGCCACCTTGTTTAGTCGTTCTTGATTTATATTTTCGTATCCAAGGAGCCTATTTCGTGCGGAACGAAATCAAACAACGCCCACGCGCGCGTACTCGAACGTGTACACACGCACATATACATTAACACGTAGTAACGTAATAGTAACAATACCGTATAAATTGAAGTATATACGTATAAGTAGTAATAGTAGAAGTACTATACCCAAGACAAAATGGCCGGCGATAATATCGATTACTCGGCGCCACCGCCGTCACGCACCGGTTATGCCGAGGCCGTACGAATAGAGAGAAAACACGATCGCCGGTCGCCGCGAAATTCCTGCGGCCACGAACTCTCAAAGGACGTCGATTATTTTGTCTCGGACCGTTTTCCCGCGTTACGATTATTTTCCGTTTTATACACACACGCGCGCGCGTACGGCGGTTTTCCTTTTAAATATAACGGCGAAGAGGAATAAAAACGTACAGAAATTCCCCCCCAGCGCCAATAAACGCGATATATATATATATATCCGCGGGATTGTTGTTCGCGCGTTACGTAGAACAGTTCCGCAATCGCCCGCCCTCCGTTCGCTCCAACACACCCATTATTATACCGTAATAATATAATCCCCCGGGAGCTTTCGCCGTCGCCGTATATACACGCCGTGTATAGGTGGTGCTCGTCGGTCGCGAGTTTCGGCCATTGGTTCCCGACCACGACTTAATGGATTTCGCTTTGCCGCGCGCCTCTTCCCGCCCGTCGTCTACCCGATCGCACTCGAACCCACCGGGGACGTTCGGCGTTTTCCGACGGCTGCAGGCGGCAAATTGCGTATCGACGAGACGCTCCTAACCCGCGACGTTTCGTAGGTTCGATTTCCGGGCAAAGTTCAATTAGTGTGACACCGTTTGACGGCAAACCGTTCGAAATTTACGATTAATTCGTCGTCGCTCACCGACGTATCGATTTCGTCTACGGGGGGGTTGGAGGGGAAACGCCCGAACAAATTCCACTTATTGGCCGACGGAAGACGTTTCAGCAAAATCGTTCGATCGAGATTTTCGATAGGCCGCGTCCAACGCAAATATCGGTGCACCCGGCTACTACGTAGCGAATGTCCACGCGGAAAACCTAACGAGTTAAATTCGACAAAGGTCCGTGACTCCGTTAATACGTCGCCCGCGAAACGCTTTAACGAGATTTCGGTTCGAATACGGCGCGTTTTCAACACCCGGGGCACGTTATTCGAACGCAGCCATGTTTTCGCCGATAATATCCGGATAGGCACCCCCCCCCACGCTGGTTTACGAATAAACGGGGCTGGCCAATACGTGGATAGACGCGAAGGAATCGGTTTTTAACGAAAAAAAAAAAAAATCGTCGCCGGCTGACATGTGGTGGGAGGGAGAGGACAACGCGATCGTCATCGTCATCCCCTCGTTGGGGCCTCACCCGGTTCGTAGCGCGCTTGCGTGTCTACCGCCGTCCGGTTCCGGCCGATTACAAATTAGAGGCGGTGGCGCGCGCGCATTATACCTGGTCGCCAGTGTCCGACCGCGCGTTATTATTTATACGGATGACGTGTTGTGACAAACCCGGCGGGATACTGGTCCCCGGGACGACCGGGGGCATACGAAACAAACCGATCGGACGAAAAAGAAATAAAAAAACAACAAAAAATATATTAAAAAGATGCCACGGGGAGACGGAAACAATATAATAAAGTGTGTATGTGTGTACGGCGCGGGCGAGCATAAATTACGTACACACACACATACGCGCGCGCGCGCGTATATATTTCGTCCCGGCGGGGTCAAGTGCTCGTATGGATGCATAAATCTAACCGGTATTGAACATAAATCTCGCGCGTTCCTTCACCCTCCCCTCCCCATCGTTCGGCCGTCCGTCGTCAACCACCGAGAGTAACGCACTCGCCCCCCGGGCCCTCTACTCTCCGCGGACGTTACGCGACGGTTTTCGACCGTAGATCGTTCATTGATTTCGAAGTCGTTGTTATCGTTATTATTATTGCTATATCCGTCGTGTTCGCGGTGCAGGTACAGCGCCGGATACGATTTGGCGGCCAGGCGGAAGAACGCCACGCGGGAATCGACCGCCACGCTCAAGTCGTGGCTGAACGAGCACAAGAAGAACCCGTACCCGACCAAGGGCGAGAAGATCATGTTGGCCATAATCACGAAGATGACGTTGACGCAGGTAAGCACGTGGTTCGCGAACGCCCGGCGGCGGTTGAAAAAAGAGAACAAAATGACTTGGGAGCCGAAGAATAAGACGGACGACGACGACGACGACGTCGGGTCGTCGGACTGCGAGGACAAGGACAAGGACGACATGCTCATGGCGGACGAGAAACAGCTGAAGGACATGAGGAAAGGTAAGGGAACGGACTGTTGGGCGGAGGGCGTTTAGCGCGGCGGCAGCTGTTCGGAGGGAGCGTGACGGAACAAACCGACGGGGAAAACGGGCGGTTGGGGCGGTGGTGGCGGCGCATTATCGTAATTGGCGCGCGTTCCGCGTACGTACGTTCGGCCGTACTATGGGATACGGGCGCGTGTAAATCGTATTTTATTCGCGCGGCGGCGTCCGGAGACACTTGTGGAACGCACACGCATAATGGACCCTCGTCGTCGAAAATTACGTAAGAGCTTTCGCCCGGCGCCTTTTTAGGGTGTGTGTGTGTGTGTGAGAGAAAGAGGGAGAATATTACCATCTCGGAGCTATTAACGAAAAGCATTTTTTCCCAAACATAATACGCTCGTATCGGGCGCGAGAACGGAGGGATGGGCGGACCACGGATGATGATAATAATAATAATAATAATACGTATACGGCCCGGCCGTTTAGAATCGCGCGGGGCCGAGACGGGGTCGTCTCGCGGGACCGCCGGGGCCATTTACTCTCGGCGGCGGCGGATGAATCATTGTCGCCTCCGGGACGTGCCCATTTGTATAGTTATCTTATACATATTTTATTCATGGCCGTATTGTGCGAGCCCGTGTGCGTGTGCGTATATCCTCGAAACGGTAGGGCTTTCGCCTTTATCTCGGCCATCTCCCGGTCACGACCGGCTCGCGATCCGTTTCACACCCGTACCGGCGTGTAAAAATAATAATAAAAATACCGTACGCTTACAATACGCGCGGTACGATAAATTATTCCCGTTTCTTATATAAAGACGTCACGGGTCGTATATAACGCGTACGTACGTACACGCGCGTACCGTGTGAAGAATCGTAAGCGCGCGCTACTTGAGCGCGAATGGTTCGATTCGTGCGAGTTCCGCGTACTATTTTCGCGTACCGGCCCGAGCAACAATCCACACCAACCGTCCTCCTCCACCCCACCCCCCACCCCCGTCGCGTTTTATAGAAACGGGCGCGCGTCGTCGCGAACATTACTCCTACAATCGGGCTCGCCAATGTTCCGCCGCGATCGCGTCCGGCGCTTTCCGTACGGACCACCCGTGTAAACCGGCGATTACGCCTTTTCCGGTGGCGCCGCGACTTTCGGCGGGCGACGAAGCTCTCGAAGTGTACACGACATTATGAACGGCCGCGGACGGTTGTAACGAAATCGCCGATCTTGTACGGGGACGTGTTTTGTTGTAGATACCCACGCGGATCACATGATGGGCGGCCACCAGCAGCACCATCACCAGGGCGGCGTCATGTCGGACGGCGACGACGACCGCAAACCGATGCTCCAACACCTGTACCACCCCGACCAGATGCACCACATGAAAGTGCACCATCACGTCATGCAGGACGACCACCATCACCACCATCAGGACTGCGGTATCCCGTTGCCGCCCACCAAGCCGAAGATATGGTCGCTGGCCGACACCGCGGCGTCGAAAACGCCACCGCCGGGACACCAGTGGCCGAACGTCAGTCCCAGTCTCGCGTCGCCCGGTTTCCCCATGCCAGCCAACGCGTCCCTGTCGCCGTCCGGTTCGTCCTACTCCAGGTAAACCCGGCCACTTTTCTAAATATCCCTTCGGCCGTAAACCCCCCACCCCACCCCTTCACCGCTATTACCGCGATCGACCGGGGCGTCTCTCATCCGTTCATCATGTATTGCGCAGGTACGGCGCCAACGGGTTCTACGGCAGCGGTTACAATGGTGGCAACAGCAATTCGTCGTCGTCGTCGGCCCAACAAATGGCCGGATATCCTGACGTGCAAACCGACACGCCGCCGCAGACCCCGCCCAACATGAAATTACCGTTGTCCGCCTCTTCCGGTCAACAGCAGCAGCAACAGCAGCAATCACAGTTTGGCGGCCATCAGGGGAACACTACTTACAACGGATACCATCACCATCACCATCAACAACAACAACAGCAACAGCAGCAACAGCAGCAGCACGGCAACTATCATCACCGGCAACACGTGGTCGCGCCGACCCAACAACAGCACGAAGTCGTCAGGTCCGCCCAGGAAGTACAGCAACAATATCATCAACAACAAGTCGTGCTCAATCGACACAACGGTAACAACAACAACAGCAATAACAACAACAACAGTAGCAGCAACAACAACAATAACAACAACAACACGAATAATAACAACAATCATCAAATGGTACAGGTGGCCAACGACGCGAGTACGGCGTTCAAACCGTTCTACAAAACGTGAGTACGGTGACCACCCCCCTACCCGGGTCCTTTATTTCCGTTTCGGTCTTCGTCGTCCGGCGTTCCGTCGCTGGCGCTCCCTTCCGATTTCTTCACCCTAACCGCTACTATCCGGCCCCCCTCCACTTTTTTACGCGTCCTTACCCAAAACGATAGCCGCCCGATTCCGTACGAAAATTCGCTGATCGATACGTTCGTATTTTCAGCCCTTTGCAACAACCGCATCAGCAACAACAGCATCCGCAGCAACAGCAACAACAACAACAACAACAGCAGCAGCAGCAGCAGCAGCAGAGACAGATGAACGGTTACGTGTCACCGGTGTAAATAAAAGCCGCATCGACTTGCTCTAAAAACGCGTGTACATATTATAGAAAATCGATTAAACGTCTCTCTCCGGGTACGTTGTACAACATGTACGTATTTGTGTTATTCACGAAACGAACGCGAAAATAATATCGGAACGTCTATAAGATAGAGCGTCACGTATGTGTGTGTGTGTGTACGCGTAATGTATTCGAGGAGGAGAGTGCCGCCGCCGTATCTTCGTCGTGCCGGTAAGAGAGAGGACCGGCGGCGCCGCGGTGTACGCGACACGACGTCGTCGTTGTCGGTGGCGGAAGAGGTTGGGTGGGAGATCGGTGGACGCTGTAGTCGGAGAAGTGAGAGATCGTGTGGGCAAACGGCAGTGGACGGGCGGGGGGGTTGTCCCGAGTGCAAGTGTTGACACTGACAGATGAGCCGAGATTAAGATCGGTGAATGGGTTAACTCCGTTGTTTCCGTCTATACACGCGCGCGCGCACACACATACACACGGTGCGCGCACGTCGGACACATTACGAACGTATTTAAATACGCGCGCGCTACGTAAACCGTCTACTCGATTACTTCACGCCCCATCGACGGTTAGGTATTTCCGCCGTACACGTGTTATGTATATATATATATGTGTGTGTGTGTGTGTATGCGTGTACCTAGATAACCACGAGCCGCGCCAATCACGAAGTACGCGTTCGTTGCGCTAACTACGAATTGACGTTCCGAAAAAAATGTCCGAAATTCGCGTGGAATTCGTGGGTTCCAGTGTAATGGTAGTCCCGTCGTGACGTGCCTGGCTAGAGTTCCCCCCCCCCCGGGGCGTGAGGGTGTGAAAAAAAGGATTTCGCGAAATCGAAAAACCGACGATTCATTAATATTTTCGGGTTTTTCCGCGTACCGTCTGTCGCGATTTCCCACGATTTCTCCTCCGTCTCACCCAAGCGAGTCGTACACGACGCGTAAACGGACCGACCGATTCTCCGTGGCGGATTATTGCCCGCGACGATCGGCGTTCGATGAGACCGGTGGTGGAGGGGGTATCGTTGGGAACGGGAATCGAGGGAACCGCGAACGTCGAACAACGCCCGACAAAAACAATTACGAAATAACGGTCTTTTCTCCTAATAACGCGGTCGTTTTATTTCCGATTTGCTTTTAGGACGAACCGGACACGAGAAACACGGAGGTCGAGATAACACACACACAAATCGTCATTTTCGCCGTTGCCGCCGCCGTCGTCGTCGTCGTGCGTGATCGGATAAGACTTCGTATTTTAACCGTTCTTAACGTATTTCTTGTAGATTTGTAAAAGCTAACGTACTATTATCATTATTTTTTTTTTTTTATTACTAATAATATATCGATATTGTATATTGTTAAAAAAATTATATATTTGTGTTCTCGGAATAATATATATATATACATATATTAGCCATTCGTATATTATGTGTATATGTGATGTAAATAAGAATTGGCGCACGATCGTTTCGCCCGCGTATTTATTATATCGGAATAATATTATGTTATCTATTACGAATAATGTGTAAATAGAAACGTTTAATTATTTTAAAGTCGATTCGGAACGCAATTCGGGGATGATGATGATAATAATAATAATAATAATAATAAAAAAACCAAAACCAACATACGTCTATTGTTAGTTACGTCTATTTATAGTTAAAGTCGATTCGGAATGCAATTCGGGGATGATGATAGTAATAAAAAAAAACCAAAACCAACATACGTCTATTGTTAGTTACGAATTTTCGTTATTCGTTTAGTTTTTGTAATAATATTTGTCGCGTGTACGAACGCGTAAAAAGAGGAACGAAATAGAAATCGACGAACGTTTTCCATTGGGAACGCGTCGTTTTCTATTATTGTCGCCGTTGTTGTCGTTGCTATTGTTATTACGCCGTGGGATCGGCCGTAGGCGGACGACGTATCGGTGTGTAATATTTCGTTATAAATTACTACGCCGGAGTAGTAGCGGCACGTAAAGTCTCTGTCGACCGCGCGGTTCGGCTAGTAGGTAGGTTGCGGCGTGGGGTAAATATTTGTCGAAAATCTCGCGTCCCGCGTATCGGCCGACCGACCGTCCGTTGCGCGCCCGGTCCGACAAATTCGGCGGGAGACTTCGCGTCGTCCGTGGAGAGAAATCGTGGAATACATATGTGTGTGTGTGTACGTATATCGAATACGCGTATGGAAACTCGGGCGGGCGGGAAGAATATTATTATTACGTACGACGGACGCGCGCGTTGTGGTGAACGAACGACACAATGAGAGGGGGAAAAGGCCTCTGCGGGCGAGGAGGGCGACGGAGTTCGTGTGCGCGCGTTATAGAGAAAAGAATCGGCTCGGCGGGACGTACGGCGACGCGTCGAGGACGGAGAGTCCGCCCGACGGGGAGCCGACCACTGTGCGTATGTCTGTGCGTGCGTGTGTAATAAAACGTCCAAGAAGTCCGCGGAGGAGTTGTGTATAATAGACGTACGCGTTGTACGTATCTTGGAGATTTACGGACGGTCGCGTACACGCGGAGAATTTTCGTCGTTTGGGGGGGGTGGGGGTGGAAGGAAAGGAATTTACCGAAAAAAGGCGACGGCGGTCCGCGGACGAATATCGAGTCGGCGCTTATATTACCTCCCCTCCGAGAGATAGTTCGTACGATTTCCGTTCCTTGTTCGGTTTCGCGTTCGTTTTGACGCGTCTACGTCTCGCGAGCGCCGTATAACCCCCCCACCCAATAATCGATTCCGGTTTAAATTGTACACGGGGACCCATTTCGAAAATACCGATTTTAGCTGAACGACGACGGCGGTCGGTCGTCGTCGATTCCGGAGCGTTACGGACGTAACACGTTTTGTCGGCGGCCGAGAAGCGCGAGTCGTACCCGTCCGTCCGACACGCGCGACGTAATCAACGTCTCGGTTTATCAACGTTCCGAAAACGTTCGATCGCTACGACCGTCTTTGATACGCGAAACCGGGCCGGTTTTGTCGGCGCGTACGATTTTCGAACAACGTCCCGTCGGACGCGCACGTACCGACCGGTACTTATACGGTCGATTGTCTCCGGCACGCGTACCGTCGTCGTCGTCCGTTCTGCGGTCATACGGCGATCTCGACCCGTTCCCCGCTAGCGTTCGATAATTAGATTATCGGCCTCCGCCGCGGCTGAAACTTCGGCAACGATCGCGCACGCTAGTCGCGTTCTCGGGGCTGGTTACGCCGTCGAACCACCGGGGGCACGTAGTCGGGAAATTGGCGAACAAAAACGTCTTCGGATATATCGAAAAAATCACAATTTCGATTGCGGTCGGCTAATAACGGTCACGATCGAAATACTGACACGCGCCCCATGCCCGTCGCGGGGCAACGTCGTTACGACGGCGTAATTTATGTCGTAATTACGGGGATCGTTAAGTAAGTGGTAAGGCGTAATCGCGTACGAAATACCGGACGAAAACGAGTTTAGACATCGCCGTACGTACAAACACGGTCGCCGTTTAGCCGGTAATTCTTTCCGCGTTTTGCCCCGTGCTATGTTCCTGACGATCGCCGTTTGTCTTCCTCGCACGTACCACCGTCGGACGATCGGTGTGCGCGCGCGCGCGTGTTTTTTTTTTTGAAAACTTTATACGCCCGCCGCCATATTGTACTCGTGCATGTAAACGTTCCGCTCGTTTCCCTTCCAAACATCCGTATGCCCTACCCACCAACGTCGGTTCGGTATTACGACGGGCCCGGCGCGGTGAACGTACGAAGCTCCCGCGGAAGCGATCGTCGCGATATAAGGGGTTACGCTGGTTTCCGATCTAAGGCGTGTCGTCAAATTAGGCCGTACCGAGTGTTGCGCGAACGTGTACCATCTTCGGCCCCGGGACAAACGGATACCCATTTGGTCGGTTCGACCTTTCGTCGTGATTTATGTTACGCCCGTCGGCTCCGGTGTAACCCGCAGAGGCGCGCGTCGACGGGTAATTTTTTAACGTAATTGTGTCGGCATTCCGTCCGACGTCGTTATCTCGCGCTCCCCGGGCGTACGATACGAGAGAAAATCGTTTTTCGGGGCCTAATGGTTTCGTACCGAAGGGGGCGCGTTTGTTTGGAACCGCGCGAACCCGTCGGCCGCGGCTTTGTTGGCCACGTATCCCGTTCACGTGTCCCGGCGTAGGTGTCGCGGGCGTGCATTGTCGTCGCGCGAAATTGGCGCGCGCAACGGGACGACCGGGCCGCCCGTCGCGAACGGACCGACGGTTAACGAAAGAGCCGTGGACGCGTTACGGTTTCCCCGCTCCGGACGCTTCAATAGCAAACGCGACGCCGACGTCGAGACTCCGATCGATTCCCGCCTGAACAATGTCCGTCGCCGGCGTCCCGGCAAAAATGTCCCCGCGAACCGTTTCGTCCGCGACAACGAATTCGCCCGTTCGGCCGGCGGGATTCCGATGGTCGCCCGATCGTTTTCGTCTCGCGTTTTCGCGCCGTGTACACGGGCAGCCCATCCGACCGTTCTCGTCCGTCGCCTGTTGCGGGGGAACCACACGCGCGAGTGCGGTTACCGTGAAAACCGTACGGGGTATTTACCGCGTTTCGGTTATATGGTATACGGACGGCAACGAGCGACCGCAAACGCGTTTGATTTTTGATATTCGACCGCGGTACATGTTAAGACGCCGTAAATTTCTCCCGCCGGGTAGTTCGTTTTATTTTCCGGCGGGGGAATTACGAACATTTTTTTTTTCATTTCGACCGGTGCGCGTCTGTTCGATGTCGAATTCGGAACCCCGAAACGTCTAGCGTCACGATTGTCCGCTAGGCCGTACACCGAGTTGGTAACGCGACGCGACGTTACCGTGAAAAAGTAAGTCGTTTCGCGGCTATCGTAATACGCCGAAGTTGTCCGCGCGTCGATCGACCGCCGGGGCCTTTCGTCGTCGTCGTCGTCGTCGTCGCCGCTGCTCGTACACGAAGAGGCGGAAACGAACAACCGAATCGCGCGCAACGAACGAATACTTTCGTCCTAACCGATTTATATTTCACGGTCCTGTTGTTGTGACAAGCGCGAAACGGCGTGCCCGCGCGCACACGCCTACCGCCCGAAACTGATTAGCCGTACGGGCGCGTTTCACGGTTTATTGTGCGCGCGTCCGTGAAATCGACGGTTAGGTTAACCGCCCACAAAATGAGACCTCAACAATAACGGCGACGTGTTTTCTCCCGCGCGAAATCGTCCCCGGGCGCGCGGACACAATACTACGGAAAAGCGCGCGAGTTTCGCCCGACCACCGGGTGTGTGTGTGTGTGTGTGTGTGTGTGTGTGTGTGCGCGCGCGTACCCCGAAATTATCTCGTCACGTCGTCGCGGGCCGTACAATATAGCGCGAACTCGCCCGCGTTCGTTTATTGAATAATAATTCGCGTCGCTCGCGGCATTCCCTCCAGCCACCCGCGTACCGTCGCCGCTGTTGGCCACGCATCCATCCACCCTTCGCGACGCGACAATAGGCGTCGTCGCACCGCTCGTTAAGGTGTATCGTACGTATTATTACTACCGCGCGTTCGTCTGCACGACGCTACGGGTGGGGGAGCGATGGGGGGGTTACCGAAAATTCCGTGAAATCCGTTTCGAACACACACACACACACGCGCGCATACACAAAAACACGTGTTTTACTACTACTACTATTACTAATACGGGAGACCTCCCGCCCGTCGTCGTGTACACGGGCGCACCGAGGGGGTGTCCGTTCGTCGTGTTTTCGGACAATATTTTCGTAGCCGGCCCTTCGGTGGTCGCCGTCGCCGCCGCCGCCGCCGCCACCCGCTCCCTGCCATCCGCCACGCACACGCATACACGCCACGCCGTTTTCTCCGGGAACCCGTTGGGCGGTCGGCGATACCGGCGAAAAGAACAATCGTTTCACGACTTACGTCCCCGGCGTAATATTTCACGGGTCTGCCACACCTCCCCGCCGTTCCGAGTTTGTTTGGCCGTCGCCGGTTGTTCACGTCGCGGGCGGGGAATGAGCTTGAGAACGAAACGTGTAAAACGAGACCGATGGTAATCGGTTTTCTTTTCTGTTTTTTTTTTTTTTTTATTTAACGATTTTCGCGCGCAGTCGGCACGTAAATTCCGGGCGCGTCGCAACTGTTACGTATTACGTGTTTATTAGGTAACGCGAAATAACGGCCGTTTCTTTGTCGTTCTTATCGGGCCACGGGTCGGGACGAAACAACGAGCGTTTGCCTTTTCTTCTCCGGTAGTCGCGCGTTCAATCAATAAACGGTATTACGAACGCTATCCGAGTTAACGGGCGCGCGTTTTTCGTTTTTGTTTCAACGGGTGGTGGTGGAGGAGGGCGACACGAAAGTCGAAAACTAGACCCAAGACCGTCTGTAGGGCCGTTGTACCGTACGAGTATTCGACGGGATCGAATACTAATTCCCGTTTGGAAAGCCAGCGCGGGATCGGTCGGTCGGCGGTGTGTGCAAACGTCGTCGATTCCGGTACGGAGAATAAGAACGGCGAAAACGTTTTTGTCCCCGACGTTATTTTTCCTACGGTGGTCGCCCGTACTTACGCGTAGACGATTCGGATAATGGGACCGTTTATCGTTCGGACTCGAGTACAAAATACGCGCGCACATTATCAGGACGTGGGGACTAAAACGAAATACGAATGTATAGCGTCGTGTACACGACGCTCGTTTAACGTTATTACGGTAGTGGCGGCGGGTCGAATTTAAAACGAAAAAACGCGGTAGCTGCGCGTGTGTACGCGCGCGGGCCTACAATTGTACGTACGTATCGACGGGACTTGTGTAATCAGTTGTAAACTCATAAAGGTTACAAACCGGAGCGGCGGAAACGAGTTTAACCGTCGTACGCCTCCGGAATCCCGACGACGGCCAATTAAAAATTTAATTAAATATTTACGTTTATAACGATCGCGGGAGACGTTGCGCAGCGGCGACCGAAATAAAACGGACGCGCCGTATGTTTTATGTGCGCGCGCGCGTATGTGACGCGACGGTGACACCCAGAAATAATGGGCCAGTTCCGAACACAGATTGGCTTTTAAGCGGCCTCTCGTCGCCGCGCGATTATGTAAATACGTTCGCGCGGCGCGTACGTTCGATAATTAACGAAAACGGAGACGCGGCCGTCCGTCCGTACGCTCCACGATTTCGTGTCGCGCTCGCCCATAAAAAATGGGTCCGGCGCGACGGTTAATTTACGCGGCGCGTGTTCGTAACGGCGGCGCGACGTGTCCAAGGGATCGTCTGAAACTCCGTGGGGGTCCAACGTGTCCCAGTGGCATCGCAGTCGACGGAAACCGCGTGGCCGACGTACGTATACGAAAAACGCGCGCGTGCGTCCATTTTTCGGGACGTCCGTCGTTAAATTGAACCACGCGGAGAGCATTCAGCCCTCTGTCGGAGAGACGTCCCACACTTTCAGCGGCGTTCGTGTTTTTCGTCGCGCAGTCGTCACCGCCGAACGTAACGGTCGCCGAAACGAACGTGCGCGCGTAACCAACGGTTATAACCGGCGGCGATTTCGGGCGCTAGTCGTCGGTTACGTCCTGTCGCCGTAGTTATTACCTCTTCCATCCCGTCCGCTCGTTCCCACATTCTTGGATCTCATTTCGAACTCTTCCGTTTACACACACAAACGTCTTTAAACAGTAACGTTGTCGGCCTCATTTTTCGGAATCTAATGTCTGAAAATAACTTCGAGTCGACCATACTTCCACCAATCGTCACGCGCGCGCACACACAGAATGTACGCCACGTGTTCACGCGCTGTACCCACGGTGTAGGCTCGGACGGATTCGACAAACGCTTCCTAATATATTCGAAACGATCGTCGGCACTCGATTGGGTACAGCGTCAACGTCGGATCGTACTTTCCGAATTACTCGTCCGACGTGATCACTCGGCGTCGTCGTCTATAACCTACCCGAACGCGCGTCCGTAACTTGTCGGTACGAAATGTACGCGGACGGCACGGAAATCGGAAACGCGCGTGTAATCGGGAGGAAGAGCGTTCGGAATCGATCGGAAGGGGAAACGGAAAAATAAAACGGTCCCGCGGTTTCGGTACGCGCGTTTCTTGTTTACGGTCACGAGATAATCGTGTTTACGGCCGGTGTCGTAAAGGGTCCGACGAAAACGCGCGCGCGCGCTGGTTCCTTTATTAGCGGAAAACGCAGAAAACGGATTCGCTCCGCACCGCCGGCCACCCGATTTTGGACGCTGACGGGGACGGGGACGGGTGACGGACAGCGTGACCACGACGCGTGTTCGAGGCCGGCACGACTACTATATATATATAATCGAACGACGCGTCCTTCGAGACCGGACGAAATTCTATCGTAAGTGTACGCTAACGAATTACTCGGGGTGTAACCGTGGAAATCACGTACACGACATAAAGCGCTTCAGGTAGCCCCATCGTCGTGTCGTGTACGGTGTATTAACGATATAATTCACGCACACGACGTTCGGAGCTACTACTTCAACAACGGCCGACACACACGCTTATTTACACGTGTATACATACGTGTGTGTATGTGTGTGTACAACGCAAACGCGCGTGCGAGAGCGAAAAAATCCTTCGAAACGATGATTTACCGTCGTACGACGTGTCGTGCCGCCATCCGCGCAATCTTCTCTCTTGGCAGGACGTACCTATTATCCGCGGCGGGAGGGCTTCCACACACACACACACACACACACAAGTATGGGTGCCGCGGCGCGGCCGTGAACGTGCTGTAGTTTCTTCTATCGACGCGGTCGCGCGTTACCTCACAAGTCGACTCGACCTCGTGTATAACTGCTTGTCGGACAAAAACCCATTCCACCAACCACCCTCGCGCCCGCACAAAAGGGCTGTGTACACAACGGTCGCCGTTAACCGTTCGTAAAAACGAAGACGCGCGCGTATTCTTCCCGTTTCGGGTATTCAATTCGAGGAGTAATTTCGAATAATTCGTCGTCGCCGCGGGATCTCGGTTCGTGGTGTACGCGCGCCTCCCTGTCCACCCTGCCGTCCCTCGTCCCGGTCGTTTACGTCGTTTAACCCGTCGTTGTTGTACACGTTTACCGAGAACCGACTCCGGGACAACACAACACGTGTATATAATAATAATAATAATAATAATATACACGTATCGTCCACGCACACGGGGGAATATACAGCACGAATTGTTCCTTTTGTGCGGACGTTTTACGCGCGAAACACCCGCGGACGCGTTATTTATGTTATCGTTCTGACTTCGGTCCTTGGGAATTCGTTCGACATTACGCCCGTTGGTTAACACGTTTCCGAAGAATCGTCTCTAACGCCTCACCCGTCTAGTAGGTCATCTGTTATGCGCGCGCCCGTAACAATAGCGTCCACCCCCCTCCGACAGTTTCCGTTTCGAAACGCGTTCGAATCGCCGTCGTCGTCGTCCTCGTCGTCGTCGTCGTAACCGCGTACCAAACACCGCCGGACAAATATTCCCCGGGGCCGATTATTGTTCGTTCGATTTTTAGCATCACGGAATCGAAACGTTTCGCTGGACCGGTCGATTAATTGAAAACGTCGCGGCGGCGCAACGGTGACGATCGTACGGATTCCGCGGATAATGGTCCGATTCCATTTCGGAACGGCGAATACGCCGACGCGTAAATATTTGTTCGGGACGACGATCGGGTTGAACCAATCGAAAACCGCCGCGTTCGCGTCGTCGTTGTTTTCGCACTTAACGATTTCGAAGTTTCGCGCGAATCCCGAAATCCGTCGCTAATAAGAGCGGACCTCGTGTGTAATTTCCAAAGGTAAAACCGATTCGGAAATCTCGCCTAACCGCCGACGTAATAAAACCCAGGGAAATTCGGTTTTCCGTGTTAACGTTCCGTTATTGGATCGTGGTATTCGTACACCGGTCGTTTTGTGACGGCGCTTGAACAGAGGTGTTCGGGCAAACGAGGGTGTAGTACTTTTCGCGTCACATGGCGTACGAAAATACGAGAATCGCACGCCCGAATGGGCCAAAAAAAGGCGATTGGTCGGCAATTCGGGCACGCGAATGCGACGGTTCCGTAATCTCGCGAAGAACGTGGCGAGAACGACGGGCGAAAAATAACTCAGATCGCGCCTACGACTGCTGTATACGCTCAACGAAATTAAATACGTGTATCAGGGGTGGGGGGGGGGAAATTAACCGTCAGAGACGACGTGCGTCCGGTTTTTCTAAAATTCCGCCGTGCGCGTTTTTCGTTTCGCCGGCGCAGTTACGGTCGTAAAAAACGCGTCCGCGTAACTTTCGCTAGAATAATACACCGCGAAGACCCTCGAGTAACGCGTAAACGGGTTTCGAAAAGATCGTCACCGTCCGAGGCAACGCGCGCGCGAAACACGTTTTATTACGAGAAATACGTCTGTCGCCGTGTACAATAGAACGGTGTGTGTGTGTGGTTGTCCTAGATCGCGTGTGACGACGTACGTGTTCGAATTTCTTCGTACGCGCTAGTGGGGATAATAATCGGTAACGTATCGCTAAGTAGGAACGTACGCGAAAAGTGAAATACTCGCGCCTCCGCGTTCGAAAAATCGACTCCAGTGGCGGACGGAGAGGATGAAAACTGCGCGGAAAATATTCGTCGAATCGGTTACCGCCGCGTCGTGTTTTTGACGAACGGGTGCAGACATTTATCGTACCGTCGGAAATATAGACGACGTAAGCGGGCCGCGTAATTGCCGCGGGCGCGCGCGTTTCTTTAAATTCGTCTACGGCGTCGTCCGTCCGTCCGTCCGTCCCTTTATAAAAATTCCGTAAAATTTTTAGCGCCGTCGCGTCGTCGTTACGGCCGCGGCGGAATCGTAAACGTTTGATTAATTCGTTCGGGCCGCGCGGGATTCCGGAGGCGTCTCCCTAATGGGCCGACGAATTTCCTTTTCTTCTTTTTTTTTTTTATCGTTATATACGAGTGCGCGAGCGCCCCGTCGTATAAATAGTGTGTATAACGAATATGTACCGCGGAGAGTCCGGCGCGATAATAATAATAATATAATTCCGGGCGCGAGGGGCCTCCTCGAGTACACGAAGAATAAACGCGCACAGTTGTGGCGCAGCGCATTATGAAAACCCGTCGGAAATTTATTAGCCCATCAAACAAGTAATAAACTTATACGTACAACGTATTTAATAACGTTCTAGCGCGCGCGCGTGTGTGTGTGTAAGACATATAATACGCGCGCACACATACAAACGGATACACAAACGCGCACGCACTGGTCCGAGAAGAGACATAAAACCGTTTTCGGATTCCGTATATCGGTCCGGTCGACTGCCAGTACGAATACACACGCACGTCATACGTGGGCTGCGCGACTATATATATATATACGCTCCGTACATCTCCGGAATAAAACGATATTACGAGTACACAGAAATGATAAAACAATGGATAAATTTTTTTTCGTCGTTTTTTTCACCGTCGAGTTTTCGATACGCGCCGAGAATTTAACGACTTGTCGTCGTCGTGTCCTTTTTTGCCCCGGTCTCTCGTATCGTAAAATAAATTAAAAAGTAACATGCGATTTTATTGATTTTTTTTCCGCTTTACGCGTACGCGCACAAATCTAATACTTGTGTGTATATATCGTTTTATTGCTACACGTGTTTATCGTCGTTTAATGTATTTCGATGTTTTCCCCGGTATAATACATTATACGTTCTTAATTTTTTTATCAACTCGAGATCGAACACATTATTACCGCTTGCCCTCCACACACACGCACGCACGCACGTACGCACCCAGCGCGCGCGCATGCGTTATCGTATGTGGTGGTGCGTGTCCGTAATTTTTCTCCTCGTAAAATTTCGTTTACGGTCTTCGAGATTTTTCCCCCCCCCCTCGACACTTCGGTAACTGAATGAACCGCGCGTCGCCGACACGGTTCCCGTTCGGACGTTTATCGCTCGTATGGCCCGGAGGTCACGTTTATTAGTTGCCTCGGCATAAACAACGTCCGTGACGCGCGACGAGAGACGTTCGACGGACGACAAAACACGGAAGAATCGCCAACGGGCATTGGCGTCCACCGGTCGGTAATTGTCGTCAGCATGCCGGACCGTCGATCATGAGCCCTCTTGCAGCGATCTGAGCGTACCGCGTTACCGTGGACCAACTTTGTACAACCACATGCGGCCGATTCAGAAAATCCGAGTTCCGTATCCCCTACCACCCACCCAGGCACGACGTTAATACGATATCGTCGGACGTCGTACACGGCGAATAACGCACGCGTTCATATCGTCGCGCCCACATTCGCCCGGTCGCCGGTAGAAAATATACCGAATACGCGCGGGGTTTTTTCGTTTTAGTATTATTACTTTTACACGAAGTTCTATATACGTACATATAATAAATTTATGCGCGTCCGTATATACCGATACCGTTCGCAGTAACGTGTAAGCACACGCGTCTGCGGAAAACGTCAATCAATTTTTCCATATTTTTTTTTTTTTTTGTTTTACTCGTCGACAACACAACATCGACGACAACAGATGCTGAAAGATTTTTCATACGTATATAAAAAATTATTTACTTTATACGCTCTAGCCGTCCGTACACACACACACACACACGCATATTGCGTACAACGTACGCACATATCGCTGTATATATTTATACAGGGCTGCCGCGTACGAATAACGATTTATTATATCCGTTTCGGATGTTATTAAAAAGCGATTCGTCGTCCGCGCGGATCGTGCGTGCGGAGCGTCATTTGGAATTGAAAAGGCAAGACATTGGTATGAATAAATTGTTCGTTAAAAACGTTTATAAAACGGAATATATTCTCTCTGAC
Source organism: Geopemphigus sp. TES_GeoC_2020 (assembly GCA_025469175.1). NCBI lineage: Eukaryota > Metazoa > Arthropoda > Insecta > Hemiptera > Aphididae > Geopemphigus > Geopemphigus sp. TES_GeoC_2020. Next base: position 7,526 of record JAIPRN010000866.1, on the reverse strand, counting down.
GCGCGCCATATCGATACGCGAGCGTATACGTATACATCTATATATATGTACGTACGTAATTGATCGTCTCACGTGTCAGTTTTTCGCGTGTCACTTTTTTCGCGTATCCCTACACCACCAGTAGCGGCAGCATCACCGCCCGCGCGTTCGGCTAAATGAAACGAAAAAATTGTTTTCACTTAGACGCCCCGATATTATCGTCGATATTTTTTTTCGTTTTAGCCGTTACAGGTTAGTCGGGGTTGAGAGAATCGGCGTCTCGTAAACAATTCTATATATATATATATATATACACGTAGCGATAGCTTCGAAAATACGTTCGGCTACTCGTGATTTATTACAGAATTGCCGCGACGAACGCTGGTATCGATTTACCGCGGACCGATATACGTAACGTTCGTCGATCGTATACATTATCTTACACGCGTACGTCGTATCGTCGCCATTCCTATCGCTTATTATTACGATGCGTAGCGAATCGGTTCGCGGTACCGAAAACTACTGGCCGAGCGACGTACGAAAACGGCGACAAACCGTCGACGTACCATCCCGGCCGGCCGTACCTTTTTTACCGACGTCTTGGAAACGCCGATTTATTCGTAAAAAATAAAACGCGGACGGGAGACAATGGTCGAGCGACGAACGGTCGTTTTTCTTATAACGCGAAATGTGTCAAATCGGTAGCGCCCGAAAACGTTCGGACTCTTTAGTGTGTGTGTGTGTGTGTGTGTGTGTGCACGGGAGAGGGGCTTGTCCCTGACACCTTCTTCCCATTTTCGAAACGTAAAATGTGAATTTAGATTTTATGTAAGGGACTTCGTTGCAGGGCGGATGACGGGGTCATATTCCGTCATCATTCGTTGTTGTATCGTTAATTTTTCGTGAAACAATAAACGACGGCGACCTAACTTGTCCGAAATTACCGTTCACGATTTTCCCGGGACATTGGGTGTATTGCGTAAAAAACCGCTCTTGTTGCGTCGAACGCCTCGGGAAATCGTCGTTTCCGTAGAATAATTCGCGCGATTCGTCGATTCGCGACCGGTGGGTTCAGGACGCGCCGAGTTACGTACGGCCGGTAATTTACTCGGAACGAAAAACGCGTTCGAACGAACACACGGCGACTACCTAACGGCAGGTGTACAATACACGAGGCTTACTACCGGTAATCCGAATAATTTCGAAAAGAAAACGGAATACGAGTCGTCCCTATCGGTCCGACGACCGTGTGGTTCGCCTATCGTACGTACGTATACGCACGACCGTCATATAGACGTTATATACACTCGGACGCGCATAGGCCGGCGCGGTACGACCGTTTTGTCGAAAATCTCGTCCATTTGCGGCGCGGACGTACGTCGGGACCGGCCCATAATAAAACAACATTATTATCGACGTTCCCACACACGTTCGGACGTATCGCCGTCACCGCGTATGTACGGCGGTACGTGTTCGGAGTACGTAACGAGTCCGGTACACGGAAAACCGGGTCCGCTATCGACGACGACGTGTTTACGACGCGACCCGTTCCGCGCGACAAACCGATAGTTCCGATTTCGTCGTTGTCTCGAATGACAGCGTCTCGTCTTTGTCGCGCGGGTAACAACGACCGTCCGTTTTGTCGTCGTTCCATCTTACTCGCCGTCGGACCGATTTTTTTTCGTTGTCGCTCGTTTTCGTCGTGTACGCCGTTCACGTGCGCGTGCGCGCGCAACGCTCGAAAACCGTACACGCGGGGGGGGGGGAGACCTAAGAACAAAAACAAAAAAAATCACCGATGAAAACGGTCCGTGGCGGAGGCGGCGACTGTTTGTTTTTTTGTCGATACTTAATTTCTTTTGTACACGTAACGTCCCCGGTTCCGAAACCGGCACCTGTTTAAGTGCTTAAACGTGTTTATTGTTCAATTAACCGTCCGAATTCATAAACAATCCGCGGCGAACGTCTATTAATCAAACGGAACGGGTTTCGGAGACGATTTCGTATCGCGATAAAATAATAAAATTCGTTAAAAGAATATATAATCCTCTTCGGTCCTTTCACCCGCTCTCGCACCGGCGCGCGCTCCTCGCGCCCGTCCGTCGCGCCCCGTCCGTCCACTGTCCGGCGCCACGGCTAGACGCGTATGTGTTACGCCGTTGTATTTTATAGACGACACGACGTCGGCCCGAAATTTGACGGATTCGACGAGCGGGTAAAAGAAATGTACGGTCGGACGAAAAAAAAAAATAACCAACGTCGTCGAGTGTATCTCTCGCTCTCTCTCTACATACATATGTGTGTGTGTGTGTGTGTGTGTGTAAGTACGTATGTACGTATTTATGTATACAACAGCGGCGGCGGTACATTATCTTGTAACGTTTTGAATTCGATTTAGTCGGACAGCGACGGTTTAGGTACGGCGTGGCGGACCGCCGCCGTGACGACGGGTGTCTCTTTTCTTCGTTCGGCGCGCCCGTTCCCCTCGCACCGCCGTCGTTAATGGCGAATCCGTGTAACGACCACGACCGAAAATCCTGCCGTCGACACGAGTACGTCGGATTAATGAGCGGGGCGCGTACTATTTCCAGATAGTAACGACGCGGGCGAACACGATCGGCGCACAATTATATCGATCGGTTTTCGCGGCGACGGGACACCGTCGACCGGTATTCGGTTATCGGACGGTGGTCGAGGCGGCGTGAATCCATCGGCGAAACGTCGCGCTTTTATTTCTGTAAGCGAAAAGCGCGCCACAAAGGTACGCGCCGTTGTTTTTCCGCCGGCGACTAACCCAACGGCCACCGGCTACGTAAAAATACGAAACCGCGGTTTAAAATGATAATCGCCGGCCCGCAAGTCGGACGCCTGCTATCCGGACAGGTATGCACGAACGCACGACGCGGTCGCTAACGCGTGTGCCTACGGGTAACGCCTTAAAACGACCTGAACGAACGCCGGCCCGGAGGTTCACCCCCGCCCCCCGCCCGGCGGTTATTCGCGCGCTCGACGGTACTGATCGCCGCCGATCTCGCGTAATCGCCGAACTCTATTAACGAAACACAGTTTACGTCGTCGATGTCGTTTCGTCTCGTCTATTACGGTCGACTACAAAACGGTTCCCTAACTTAGAGCGCTAACGTGTTTGTACGGTACCGTTAGGCTACAATATTCGGGCCGCGGAAAATAATTTTCCGTCCCCACACGCGGCGCGTTCGAACGGACAGGACCGTACGCAATCCACTCGTTTCGTACGGAAACAACCGTTTCGACCGGACGGAGGAGCTCGCGACAATATTATACGGCCCTTATCGCTAATTAAATCGGAGGCGGTAACGTACGTAAAAAAACACAAACACGTATTTGCCGTCGTATTTCGTTGTTTTTTTTTTTTTCTTTTATTCGTCGTACGGGTCCGTACGCCAACGGCACGAACGACGAGGCAATCGCGTGGCATTAAAAAAGTCGTCCGGGCTAGGCGGCGTCCCTACGATCGGAATAGTGAACGAACGCGTACGTGTAACATAATATATGTCTTCCCGTTATCGGTTCGTTAATTAAAACGATCTTTTCATTCAGCGTACACGCGCGCGCGCGCGCGTTGCCGGACCCCGTCTCAATGAACTCTTTCGAGATGATAATCTACAAAATAACACGATCCTCTTATTTCTCCAGCTCCAATCGTCGCCGTTGTCGGACGGTATTATACGTAATACCGAATACCGTACGAGCCACGGGCACGGCGTTTTCGGTTTTATTTATTTTCGTCGTCCTCCGGTCGCGCGAACGCGTGAAATAATACACCGCCAATTTATATACCACCGGGGCTCGATGAGATCCGTCGGCCGCCGCCGGGCTGAATATGATTTCGTAGCGGAAATTTGCCCGCGTTCGACCGTTACCGGCGTGTACAATTTTCGGAGACGTGAACCGATGAGACGATATACAGACGGTGGTCGACGAATACTGTTGTTGGGGGGGGGAGGGGCCAGGGTAGGGTTGGGTAGGGAAGACACGGTCGGAGGGAGCCTCGAATACGAAGGGCGATAGGGATAGGGGGAGACGTCACTTATTTACGCAGTGGAAGTTCGCGAGTCGGCGACAACTTTCGCGTAAAGTTTTTCGAGCACTCGTTTGTATAAACTTCGGTGTTTGTTTTCGCGGAAAACGTTCCGCGGGAGTTTTTTGAGAAACGCGCGAAAGTCGTTTGTCGCGCGCGACTAAATTTAAACGAACTTACAAAACCCCCGAGATAATTTCCAAACGGTTTACATTCGGCGAAGTGTGTTCAGTTGCGCGTTACAGTGTGTACACACAGAAGTCGACTTAAACGTGTACGAACCCGTCGTGTTCGCGCGCACCGAATACGGTATAATTAATTATACGGTACGCGCTATAATGTACGGCACACGCGCTGCGTACATATCGGATCGGTAATTTATTAATTTTTTATACCCGCGCGGATAGTTTCGGCGGATACTCGATCGACGTAAACGACGATAAGTCCGTCGTCTACGTTCGTATAGTCGCCACCGACCTGTTATAATCGAGCGCATATTTTAATCCGCGCGTGATAACTTAATTAACGTAACCTAATAATTAGTCGAACGCCAAACGGTGGTTTTTGTTTCGTTTCACGTTTATCGCGCGTTTTTAGTCGAGTTTTTTCGACGACGAGGCTGAATAATTTTAACGGAAATTAGATACCGTCCGAAACGAACGTAACACGTTTTCGTTACAAAAACGACGCGGTTATTAGTCGACGTTGCTTGCTTAACGCGGCGTGTACAGCGAGTAGGGACGGTAGGTAGGTAGGTAGGAGGCGGCCGTGTTCTAATTACGCACGCGGGTACGTGTGCAATTATGTAAACGACTTAATTATAAAAATGTTTAATCGCAACGGGCGACGATTATTTTTAGACGTTCGACTTCGGTGGAAAAGCCGCTTTTTTTTTTTTTTTTGTTCGTCTTCGACGAAATCCGTTACGAACACGGCGCCGTCACAACCGTCCGACGTAGGGCTCAAACACTGTTGACCGGTAAACGTCCCGCGGCCGATTGCAATAAGCGCGGATACGATTAATTCGATAGTTCGCCGGGCACCCGTGTACATTCCGAGGCGCGTTCAATTTTTCGAATCGTCGGTGACGGATTCGATTTCCGGTCGTGTTACGGCGGTACCAAATCCGCTACGTGTTTCGCGCGCACGGACGCCGAGAATTGGTGAAAGCCGACGAAGGGTACGATTAGAATCGAAATACACGCGCGTCGCCGACACTGATCGACGCGTACGAGCGTCTAATTAATTTTCGCGGCACGCGCGTGTACAAACGTGTCACGCGTGTCGCGAAGACCGTCCGAATCGGAAGCTCGCGTTTACGTTAACGGACGTATCGGGTCCGTACAAACGAACGCGTACCACGGATACGATATATATATATGTATGTATACTGGGACGAGAGACATAACCGACAGGAACCAAGTGCGCGTGATTGCGGAAGTCGACTAACGTCGCCAATATGTATGTGTGTGTGTGTGTGTGTACACGTATAAAGGTGTCGCGCGTGCGCGGTATGGGAAGACCCGTTATGTACGCGCGTGTGCCCCGCGCGGTTGTTCGCCTCGGAAGTACGAGGCCGAGATGAGTCACCGCAGGAACCGGAACTTATTGCTCGACTATACACAAACACACGCGCGAGCCCGTCGTCTTTACCGGTACTTATATATGTATATCGGCGCGTGCTGGCAACACAATAGGAGAAACATTATGCATTTCGGTTTTGTACACTTTTATTCGGTTAAGTCATTTTTTTCCACCGTTATTATTCCCCGCTCGAACGTCTGTAACGATTATCGGCGATCGTGACTTCCTGCGTCTCGCCACAACACCCGGGGCTCGTCCGTCCGTTAACGTCGATTAGCCCTGACCCCCTCCCCCTCCTCCAAACACACACACACACGTACGACACGTCCGTGTCATCTGTGTCACGTTACGTTTTACGGCCGACGTTCGGATCGAAACTTTCGACGATCCTCTCCCTCCCTCCACCCACCCACCCATCCATCCCTTCACGATTTCGGATCCACCGCTCGATCTACTCGAACGAAATCGTCGTCTCTACTCTTGATAAAAAACCGTGTACAACTTCGCGTATGTACATATACGCGAGTGTGTTACTTAAACGAAAACGAAATAATCCGGGATAATAGGCTACAACTTTACGGTGCTCGCGTAAACGTATTTCGACTTATAGACCTAAATCTAAGGCGTATATTTTTATCGAATTATACGTCGTCAAAAGAAAAGTCTTATAACGTCGACTGTATAGCGTACCGTACGATACATTACCAATATAAACAGACGAACTTCTCGATTGAATCGCGTACGTAAGTACGCACGTGCGTACGTGTACGCTCAGCCATTTAGTTTTATTGGTCCGCTCGACGAACACACGCACTTACGGCGCCGCGGCTTGCTTAGTCATAAAACGCGCGTATTGATTGGTTTTCCGGTGCGTGTATATATGTATACGACTACTACACGAGAACAGCGCATTTGAACGTGTGTAGGGACATGTGTCGAATTCGAGCTGCGCGAAATGAATCGAGAAAAAAGTGTAAAGTGTAATTAGGGGTTTATCCGCAAGGGTCGGTCCGCGCGTCGTCTTGTTTTCTTTGGTAATGGACGGAGTTCTCGGCGGTTGGGGAGATTCCGAGTATGTGTCAGAAAGGACGAGTGACATGAGCGTGAGTATATATATATATACACACAATTCCACACAGTATGATTAACAAAGTTCGTCGGAGAGAATATCGTTAATTGTTTTATATATATATACGCATTGTCCGCAGTGTGTACGTATATAGAAAAGTCAATCGCCGCAAAGTAGACTAGGAATTGACAGGTCGAGATTATAGAAAAGAGCCGCGCGCCGTAAAGCCGATACAAAAAGTGTATATATATTATCGGTACCTATGTACTGCGGGCAAAAATAATTCCGTCGATTGACGCTGTGCACCGGTTTAAAATAGTATATATATATTCCGTGAAAATCGCGCCCTTTATATAACGAGAATTCGACGACGACGACGAGAAAACGAAAATCGACCGTGGGGCGGATATAGAAACGATTTTCGACTATTCCGAGTGAACGAACGTAAAAACAATTCGGAATCGATACGGCGCGCGAACGATCGAGTTAGTCACTTCCGTTTACAACGGCCATATTCTTCTAAGGGGAACGCTGGTATCGCGCTCGACGGTTTTTTTTTTGCATAAAACGCGTTCGGTTCGCTTGTAAAACAGTCCCCTAGCCCCGACGCCATTATACCAACCGGCTTATACGCGGCGTATAAAAATACGAACCCTTGTCCGCATCGGCGATCACACGCGGCCGTATATATATATATGTATGTTATAAAACGGTTTTTTTTTTTTTACTTAACGTACACTTTATACTTTTGTCTGCGCGCGTGTACGTCGTAGAAAAACAACCGGCGTTTTGAATAACAAAAAAAAAAAAAAAATCCCGAAAAAAAAACCCGCC
>JAIPRN010000865.1:35777-62348 GCA_025469175.1 Geopemphigus sp. TES_GeoC_2020 | reverse complement strand
GTCTCCAATTTTAATTCACATAGCTTTATTACTCAAGATGTACACTCGTATATCATTTGTATGTAAGAATATTAAAAAGGTTCGTTTGAATTGTATGCAAGGAAATTTGATCAACCCGTCGACTTAATATATTTAAGCTATATATATACGCACACACACTTTCCGAGGTTATTATTCGTTTTACTAATTACCTACTACTTCATAAATTATACCTAAAAAATGCTCTAATAATGAACACATGAACTCCATATAGTGTATAATTTTACGAATTTGAAATTATAATAACCGTATAAATTTATAATATTAACTTGTACGTGACGTGTAACGACGTTATTTATACGCGTTGTCATTATAAACGCGTACACGGCCATCTGTTATTGGATATATATTTCAATGTTACGACTTCCTAAACACACGGCTTGCAACACTTTTACTTTCTTTTTTGACGTATACGATCGGTCCAATAGTGTTTTAAAACGATTTTCTCGCCAAGAAACGCTTTCACTTCGTCGTATTTTTTTTTTTGTCGAAGCCCTATAATTTTTTTTTTGACGTTTTCAGTAAATATCTCATTAGTAAATAGATGCACGCGGTTACAAATTACTTTATCGGCAAATTTATTGAATTAGCAATGATATTTGTTAACGACTTGATACATATTTATATACGGATAAAAAATTACTTTAATATCGAAAAAGAAAAATAATTTTAGAACATTTATATTTTACTTTAGGTCAAGGTACATGTTCAGTAATGAGGTAAACCATTTAGATAATTATTAATCTTTTAAAGAAGAATCTAATCGGACACATTAAAAAAAATAAATAAATAATAAACTCTGGGGAAATCAACGTAAATTGTACTAAGTTCGTCCTTCGTGTGATATTTAATATAGTTCAATATTATAACTTCAAAAACACGCACTATATTTTTGCTTCGCGTGTATAAAGTAATTAAATGATATATAATCTAGTTAAGTCCGAAATTGAATGGAACTTTACGTTACGACAATTTAAAATGCATTTTAAAAACAAAACTTAAAGACGAAGCCTCTTACGTTTATAAGTTATTAACAATTTTGTGCATTAGAGTAACGAAGACATTAAATAACAGGTTAATTAATCATGCATAATATATATAAGTGTACAATGATGAGTTTTTTTATTTTTATTAAAGAAATTTTGAGTATAGACAAGTTATTAAAAGATATTATTATTTTGATTAAAGAAAATAAATAAAAATTTGAAACGAAACGTAAATGAATAAATACTTATTTTATTTCAAATCTATTTAAAACAATTACTAAAAGTGTAGTCAATAAAAACGATCAATCGCCATAAAATAAGACATATAGTTTTAAAATCAGTAGATTAGTAGCTTTGTTTGTGTCAGATTGTGTGTGACTTTTCGAAATTGCGACAGATATCGAGTCTATTTATTATTTGTATATAGTGTGTGTTTACTTTTTAGCAGTCTACATTTTACGGTTGATGCAATGGTTAAAAATAGAAAATTACTGAGGACGAATGGAAAATTGTCGCGTTCGTACAAATATTCCAAATTGAAATATCGTATTCTCGGTGAAATGTGTTAACATCGGCTACATTTCAAATCCAAATGGGAGCAAAGTATTTAAATATTACATTTTTTTTTAACCCGTCGGTAGGAGTGTGTTATGAGCGCGGTGCTCGCTTGATTATTTATAATAGGTTTAGTTTTATTTCGAAATTGGCGGTACTACGTATAATTTATGCCGTCACATATGGGAACGTTTCTAAAAGTGAAATAACTAATTCGAGAATATTTTGTCGATGTAACAATAAATTAAATTAATTAATGTCGTTGAAGTCAACAATCGCCGTCATACACGACGATTCTTGTATACATTTTTATCGTGTTCTTTTTTTCAATTTTCTTTCATAATGTCTAAAACCATGCAAAATATGTAATTGGTTAGAAGCAACTGAAGTAGACGTTTTATTATATGATGCTGATAATACCGACGCTAATCAGGATTATGCGTGTACAAATATGTCCAACGAATGTGATAGAGGAGTGAACGTAAAGTTGAACGTAAATCCATCGTCATCAAGATAATATAATCTCCCAGTAATATCAAGATCATGCTCTAGGAGCCCTTTTTTAACACGAGAACGTAATCAGAAGTTGAGACGGATTAAAATTGTATAACTGTAATTAATTGTAATTTATTAATAATATTTCTGTTTTTCGTTTCAGATTTTATAATTAATTTTTTTATTTTCTGTTTTAGAATTGTATAACTTTTTTTTCGATTTGCCATAAATGTTGACTATATAAAGTCATTTTTCATTGTTATTTCATTAGTCGCACACACGAATACACAAAATTAATACGAAATCACAATTATGCATTTTTCTTTTCATAATTTACGTTCCCATATATGTTTTCATCAACAAAAAGTAATTATTGTACTCAAAGTTCGTTAATGACCATAATTTTGACGATCCTTTATATTTATTCGTAAAATAATTCGAAAGTGTTGTGCTCGTACGTACCGAATTGTGTTACATAAATATAAACGTTTACTGAAGGATTAAGCGAAAGAATACGTCCAATTGAACCGATTTGAACGATTAACTATAATGACAATAATATATTGGTATGAAACGAAATAAAAATGTATATAATACCTACGACGTGATAAATATAGATGAAATATATGCCTACGGAAACGTTACTGCCGGGTATTGGATGGTAGGATCTTATAAATCAAAAAAAAAATATTTGATATACAATTAGGAGCGCTCGTTTTCATTTTATAACAAAAATATGATAAAAATCGTAGAAATATGAACGATTTTAATATGAACTTATGCTCTTACTGTATACAAACATATAATAAAATTATAAGCAAATGAAAATGATTTTAAGATACGCTTCGAAGTTCCTCGTTTACGATGACCTTAATCTTGTTAATTATTTTCTGTTTACTGACTAACACGTTTACGTGTCGTTCGAGAATTTAAAGCTCATCTATAATTTTTACAAATCTTAATAATAATCGTAATTTCCTTATTGAAAACTCGAGTTTTATCTTTAAAAATTAAATACGCGAAAACGCCCTTTCAAAATAAACCTACTGCATACCCGTGGAAGAATAACCGACATATTTCCTTTTTGGCGGACAATCGCTGATAACGCGAATGAAATATGCCCCAGAAAATGTTTATATTAACCCTTTAGACGCTTCGAACATTTGTGCTCACTCGACGTTTGTTCTCAGTTGTTTTGGAAAATTATACATTTAACGTTTCGCTTTTTGGCAATATATCAAGGGTTGTAGTCCCTGAACGGTTTTATATATATCGTAGGTTAGGTAGGTCACCTGATAGACACTACGCGGATCCGTAGATCGAAGATCGGTATTATTCGGAGGTATTTTCTCCATACGATTCGCCTATATTGATCGTTCGTCAACAGCCGGACGACGTTTTCCCCAATGACATTTGCTCCGCGAATAACGCGTCATGAACGAAATACGCGCGATATGTTAACGTAATAAATTAATAACGAACAAACCCTTCCAGCCCTCGGTCTACAAAAACTTATTGTTTTCGCGGATATACGTAAAACTATCAAGTATCGTCGACGCGCGTTGAATTTCGAGAATATCGCGCGTTTACGAATTCCGCGGCTTAGTTGCCGGAACGTTCGTATAAGTAGTAACGGCATAGTGCCGCCTCCGGGTTGAGCCATATAAGTATAGGCGCGATAATAATAAAAAGGTTACGAATACAATACACACGGGGTACAGAACGCGCGCGTGTTCATTTCGGAAGGCGGTATACAATGTTGTGTGTACACGCGGCTACGAAACGTACTTTCGGGATAAGCTGCGTTGCGCGAATAAGATACAAAAATGTACACCGGTGTGTTTACGTACATGAGTCACTACTATAATTCGATCGTTTTCAATTTTAGCCCGATCGTTGTCGTTCGACGTCGCGGTAGTGTAACAGCCCAAATATTGTTGAACGCAGTCGGAGTAACCACCGTCAACCACCGATATGTAAGTATAATAAGCATATTCGATAATAATGTTCTTCTAATATCGTTTTTGAATACGGCCGTCTTCGCCAGCGAAATTGAAATTTTTTCGAACAAATTTCACATTCGCGCTCGCGTTACATACGTCAACGAAGTTCGTATTTCTTTGGCGTAACGTAATCTGTGACAAAGTGGACAAAGACACGGTGACAGCGTTAACTCGGACGCAAAGAACAATACGGAATTTTTTGATTAAACGTTCGAAACGAATTATTTTGCGATATATACGACGTACTAATGTTGTACTATGTTAATCGTTAATTTGTTAATAAGTAATTGTGCAAATAAACAAAAAACCCATTAAAAGTTGTAATAATTATAACACTGCTACTTATTAACGTCGAAATTCTTCCGCTGGGAAGTGGAAGGTCATTAATCAATTTTGTCGAGTCAATTTTTATTTTTTAATCGCTCGTAATCGCAGTATACACGTTTGTGATTCGGTGTTGTGTAAATAAATATAAAAGTTAAATATATATATTATAATTACATTAATTCAAATACGAGTATTTTTAGGACGCAAGTAAGGATGTTCGTTCCCCTTTCATTTTTCATTGAAAATTATATTACTTGTTTTTTCGCATATGGTAAATATCAAAAATATAGAAATTCGAAGACCAACATAATTCAGGTATTTAAAATTCGGATGGGTAGAAGTAAATCGAAACGTTCACTAGAATTTCGGGTAACATTTTTGAAGGATACACAAGAATATATTTCCGTTGTTCCCTCTTTACAAATTCATAAAGGCATCCTGTGCCCATAATTAAGTACGTTACTTATGAGCAAACGACCATATAATAATAAAAAGTTAAAACTAAATTTCGTAATTTATTCATATTCGTTTTAAAACGCGCTACTTTTATAAAATTGTAACGTGACATAATATGACACTCTTTTATGTTATTTTCCCGCTCACATTTTACAATAATTACTTTCTACGTTTTTGTTCATAATTAATTTATTTCTTTGCTGTATTTTCGTTTTTTTTTTCTAAATCTCGAATAGACGAACAATTTCAACGCTCCTTGATATTTTCGTAAATTTTATCGGAAGTAACAACGATTTTATATGTTCTATTTCTATTTCGTGGCTGAGATATAATAATAATTTCAAATATACGTAATATATTATATATAATGTACAAATATACTGTCGGAATTTACGTATGTGATATTGCAAACAAAATAAAAAAAACCGACCAATTTTTCGGAGTTCACGCGTGTATGTTTTTATTATTTATTTGAAAATGTTTACGCCTTCTTTTTTTCTAACGTAGGACCGACCAAATGGAAAATTTCAAATGGATAGTGACCATTCTAGTGGAACTATTGCTGTTGTTAGTCAAGAGCTTATATTACATCGGCGAATCAATATACTACATGATTGTGTCATTGCCTGAAAAATCGTTGGTTGACGATATCGTTTTGGTAAGTGTTGCTAGATGAAGAGCGAGAGCGTGACGAAATATCGCGGTATATTATAGGCGTGACGTCGAGTTTTTAATATACTCAGGTACTCCTTTATTTATTATCTACCGTAGGTAAATTAATTTAAAAAACAGACGTGAATCTAGCGCAGCTCTTACGGTTCATTTTTGGTGAGACATTGACAACATTAACATTCATTCGTCAATTCTATAAACGGCCGTGAAGTCAAATCCGAAATCTTTATAGTATCGAAGTTACACGCGATTCATTTTTCGGCCACACCAAAAACACTACCCGTATCGGTTTCAGTACTATACTTGTTTTCAAAAAAACCTTGTAATAAATGTACGTTGGAGAATTTGGACGTCGGTAGAAGTAGGAACTAAATTAAATGTTCTCTTCCTCCTTTCCCTTTTAACAAATCCCGAAGTACGCGTACCGTTCTTGTATTGATATACAGACGTTCCACCGTCGCCGTATTCCTATTATTATTTTGTATCATTAATAATAATCGACGCGTTTTCTTAAAAACGACGTTTCGTTTAATTTTACTCGTAGAATCCGTGTATCTGATAATTCTCAATTCGAGTCTTAATGGCTACGTTTATATTGTTGTTGGGATTAACGTGATCTGTTACGGTGTGTAATTATAAGTTACCATTTATATCAAAAGTTCGTGGAATTCTTATTCTTACTATAAAATATTTGTTTTTGATTTGAAACAAAAAAAAAAACGTTATAGGATTACACGCTACTCCCTTCCCTTCTCGTTTTCGTCGTATTATTTTTAGTAATTGCGTTTAGATTGTGAAAACGACAAAACTTCATAATAAAACGTGACGTGGGCGACTTTGATCGACATGTAAACATAACGTATATAGATTTAGGTGTCATTTGCGGTTTTATGGGAACCCTTGGTGGCCGTTGATCGATAATTTCTGACCGTTTGGCTTTCTGGCGTACAACTCACGAGATCCAAAAATATTAAAATCTCGCTGAAATAATCGAGTCCTACGTGTCTCAATTAACGATCGAGCATATTACGATTCGACACCGGATATACAGACAGAACGTTTTCGGTCGACTATACGAATGTTAACAGCGAATCTATGTTGGTTTCGGAAAAAATTCGACGAGATCTCGCGAATGGTCATTTATGACTGATGATAGACAAGATCGTTTCATATTATGTCGACCGTAGTAGGATTGGTAAAACTTAACCCGTATGTTTTATGCGCAGATAACCGGTACGGGACACGGCATCGGGAAATGTTTAGCGCTGCAATTCGCGGACGTATGCGCGAAAGTGGTGTGCATCGACATCAACGAGCAATCTAATACGGAAACTGTGAAGGAAATCAACGCCAAATGGAAAGGAAAAGCGTCCGCTTACACGTGAGTACAACAACTGTATAATATAAACATAATATACTGTTATGTAACACGGTGACTTATAAGATGGTGGTTCCGTCAATTTACGTTGTTTCCCTAAAAGTTAAACGTCGAATCGAACGCTCGAATGCCTAATTCAAATTACGATAGTAAACAAAAAACTATCGAAGTATATTTTATTTTATTTCCTAAAAAGCTTAGTGAAACTTGACAAGGACGTTAAGACTTACGTCTTATTAAAGCACATAAACTTAAGCCGTAGGATTATACTGATTATCGACGAAACGGAAATATAAAATTTGAAATAAATTCGTTGCCTTTTAAAGTGTTAACTCGGAGAAAAATAATTACGTAATTCGATCCATTTTTAATTCGACAAATTTGATAAAGGCATTATGGCGGCGTTTGAATGTTTACAGATATTGTTTTCTTATTGTTAATTTTACATAATTAGTGTCAATTTATAATTTAAAAAATTCCCACGGATATGTCGTCGATATGATGCTAAGGTAACTTTTTAAGACCTCATAGACATACCTAAAATATAAAACTGATATCAAATAATATTTATTATATTCTATACGTTACGTTATTTATAATTATGTCCTAAATAATGAAATGTAGTTTCACAGTTTTAATTTTGATACATTTATATTAGGATTTTGAATAATTTTCTAAATCTTAAAATTTTTTTGATAACAAAAAATTGAATTGCTTTGTAGTTGAAAAAGCGTACAATACATAGTTGTATAAATAGATACAATTTGCTACTGGAAAGTGACGCGTGTAAATATTGACCACATATTGAACACATCTACATGAAAAATTGACAAGAAAAAACCACATAATTGTAAAACCATTACATTCTTCGTTAAAAAATTTAAATATCTAATTACAATTTACTTCAAAACGTAATTTATAAAATAATAAAACTTAAGTCGTTAATATAATGATGTATATCATAAGTCAACAATTTGCGGTCTGCGGGTCGCATACTGCCTGATAAATAATTTTTTGTGGTCAACAAAAATATGATAAATTTTCACCGCTGTTTCGATAATATTTTTATATTACTCGTAATATAAAAATCTAAATCTCGTTAAATAATTACAAAACGAATTTATTAAGTGAGGTATTGTATTTTTGGGTGTCATATCCCAATCCTAAATTCTGGGATCATTAGAGTACACAGTTATTTCCATCTCATCTACAAACATCAGTAGACCAATTCGATAAACTTATCATCAAATAAGTCGAATCGGATTCGCGAATAATTGTATTTTATTTGTCTTTGGTGTTTTTAGGTATGAAATATGTGGTTAAAGTGTCAGATTTTTTTTGGAAGATGTGCGTCACTCTTCTTTGTTTATTGGTTTGATTCAAATTTTTTCCAATCTCTTTGGAGTTTTTTTAAACTCTTTTAGAGTTAAATACTAATATCGCGGATATTGAAATACATAAATACAATCGTATACCCGCTTACATAATTGAAAATAAGGAGCGATTAGGTACGTCGAAAAAATTTATTTATTTTGAACTAGACAAAATTATTTTTAAAACGAATGGCGATCCGTACCATTGCGTTACACTGGAAAAGTACGTCAAGCAATGGTTGTTGTTGTCATCAAACGTACGTGGATAAAGCTTCATAAATATAAATACGTTATGTGTGACGTTATTGTAAGGAAAGGAATACTAGACGGTCGCGCGTCATCGCCACCAACACAAAAATATTAAATTGGACGATTACACGCGACAAACGGCCGATAATCGATGACTTTTAAAATATACAGTTTTTAAATATCGGCCGTTTTACCATTCGAAAAAATATAAACGCTACAAATTCCCAGGTTCCCAGGTACAAATTCCTAGGTATCGCGTTTAAATCAATACGCATTGACGCGGTTAATTTAATAAAAGGTTTCGAATCGTAATTATAATCCGCCTTACAAAATATTAATATTATCAAGACTAGGGCGAGTTAACGGATTTTTTTCAACCGTTTCAAATTAACTAAATATAAAATGACTATAGATTCGGTCAAGTTAAAAGTTGCGTATAATTTTCTTTTTAACTTCGAAAATTGAAAGTTGATTAACTTAAAAAGAAAACCTATCTCGATTAAAAGTTAACATTTTCTCGAATCGCCAATCAAAACAATTTAACGTGAAAAGTGAGATACAGAATATTGTGTAAACAGAAACGGGGCATGGGTCCGAAAAATAACGTAACACGATAATGTGTTACTACACTATTGGTCTTAGTCTCAGTTCGTAATACGAAATGTAACCAGTTATCCGTCAGTGCGAAGAAATGCCTCCTCGGCTCATATTTCTGTGTCTGGGCGACGAACGTGCATTGAGATCGAATCGTGGTAAACCAGTGATCGAAATCTACGGCGCGTTAAATAAACGAAGGGTGTGGTGGTACGGATCATCCGCAATATCGTAGTTTCTTATTTAAGCGCTCTCAGACCGATGGCAATCATATATCGACGACAAGCAGCACGATTTTATCTAGGGGTTATATAATGTATTTCGTTTAAAATAAAAATACCTTTCGATTCAGAGCTAATAGAGCAGTACTGTTCGGACTACTTGCGTATTTGACGTTATCTATATTAACGCAACAAATTGGAGTCAATTTGGAATAATTCGTAGACAAAATTAACTCGACGTTAATGAACGTTAATTTTCCAACCAATTAACGGGTCAAATGATTTGATTAATTTCACTTTTTAATTTTTAACTCTTTAGCGCCCTCAGTTTCGAATAATGTTGTATTTTCTGTAAATAAAAGTTTTAAAATCCAAATTATTACCAATCGACTATCTAATATATATATATGTAATAAAAATGTCGTTCGTTATTTAAATTGTCGAAATAATTTTTGAATGAAGCTGGTCTATACTTACAGAGTACATACTCGTGTGTAGAGTGTAGTTTGATATAATCGTAAAATTAACCTTTTACATGTGTGTATATATATAGTAATGTAATATGCCGAAAACTATACAACAACCGTTTGTAATTATTTTTTTTCTATAAAAAAACATTTAGACAATTTTCGGAATATTTTATTATTATTGCCGGTACGTGCGTTATCGTTTTATGCGAACACGTTTGCATAAAAACGTTTGTCTTTAACGAATTGATTAAATTTCGAATATGGTACAATACCGTACTTGGATTATTGTTTGACGTTTAGAAGAATACGTATTTGGGTTGCGTAATAACGAAAAAAATTTAAATATAAGCGGGTAGCTGTCAGCTGTAATCCGAACGCACCAAGTTAAAATTCCCGTCTGAGCTCACGTGATAGGGAAATATAGAAATAAATAGGATTTTCAAAGAGGGAAATACAGTTACAAATACGATCGAAAACGTTTTTAGAAATCTCAGCCACTGTCTAGCATATTGAATAGATTATTTGCCTTTTAGACTCGATTAAGTTAAAAAGAATTTCCCATTACCATTGCTCAATACGATATATATATATATGTGTGTAATGTATTTACGCTATGTTCAAGTCTGCATTTAACGTACTTATGTGACTAGACTAAAATGTTGTAGTGATGCATTTAAATGAGTACCTACGCGTATACATATATTATCCTATATTAATTATACGTCAAAATTTAATAAATTATAGAAAAAACAGAATAAGTTTTCTAACTTCCCTAACATTTGCGTAATAATTGTCGAATATATAATTTCGTGTAAATCGTTCGAAACGTTCGAAAAAGATTTACTACTGGTAAACAATTATTATTACTTTTTTTAGATAAACTTTACGATTGCGCCATCTTAAATATCTAACTACATATTTTTTGGGTCAATTTCTCTGGGGAAGCGTTTTTTCTTTTTTGACAAATATTACTAACGAGATGGATGTCCGCTAGATAAAATATTTTTTATTTCTATTACTATAAGACTTTAAAAGATAATTCTCCGCCATATATATATATATATATATATATATCTAGTATAATTACTAACCGTATACTAAAATAGAAATTAGTCGATTGATGGTCGGATACTATGGTTTTATTTTTACCACGTTTGTTGACATTTTGTTGGATGCATTTTGGTGTATACAATAGCCGTATCGGATATCCTGTACGTTTTTTGGCGTTTCCTATATGTTCGGTGAATGTAATCAGATTTCAAAACGGTTTCCGCTTATTCTAAACAATGATTAATAGTAACTATAATTCGGTTATTCGAAACAATCGTCATAATTTTAATTAGTGCGTTGAATATTGCAGTCACAATTTATGTACTTTAATGTAACGGTGGCCGAACTTTATTCTTTCGAGATTACGAATAAAACGCGAATCGACTCGTTTTTTTTTACTTTTACGGGCACAGTATACGTAAAATATTAATAATAATAATTTCGAGACACCTCTTTTTAGGCGTCGAATTTGGCGAATGGGCGGCATAGCAACGAAGTACATCGGTTATTGTATTATTTAAATATTGATCTATAACGGTGAAAACATTTTTAAAAATTCAAATGTATTTGTTTTTATTTGATTTAATTATACGACTACTTCCTCTATTTGGTATAATAATATTATGTCGGGATATCTAATCTACTTAGCGTATTCCGCAATCTGTATACATATTTCGATGAAAACACTGTTACTTAATTTCGCAGTAACATGTTTATGTTATTATGTTTAATATTATTATTATTATCACCCTCATTAAAATTACTAATGTAGTCGATAAACTTATTGATTATTCGCTAAATTCGTATATCATACATTTTACATAAACGTGCCCACGGATGGGACAGTAGGCTTGAGCTACATTCGAAATTGTCCAGTAATTATAATTTTAATATTCTGTAATTTGTTCTTCTGTTTTATTTCATATTATTATTATTATCATCATCGTCATTATCGTTTTTATTTTTATAAATTAAACGTCTCATTGGAATACTGATTCATTTCATATAACCACAAATAATAACGCTTGTTTCATATTTTTAACACAGATAGTCAACAATAAAAGTAGCTCTATTTTGCAGTTTGAACTGTATTTAACGTCACGTGATATTACCAGATCTTATACGAACGAATTTACCGCAGTGATAAAGCACAGTTAAAACGTTCAATTCCTAATTATTTGAAAAATAATATAGAAAATTGTCTTATCTTGACGAGCTTCCAAAGTTTAAAAACAATAAATAATTTTTTCAAAAACCGCGACGTTGCATTATTTTCACGTTCATATATTATATTTAGGCGATTATATTATGTTTTACGAACCAATTAAACGTCACGCGACAATTTGAAGTTTCGAACGTTTTAAATATTATTACGAACGTGCTACGCCCAATAAGTAGGTACGCCTTCGATAGAATACTCAAATATAAACAATTTTATAAAAATATGTAAAATGAAAGTTCTATCAAAGTAGTCGATGAATTTGAACTTTAGATTTGTATTGTCAAATTGTTTATTGCTTATTTATTGACTTAGTCACTACTTACTATTATGATGTAATATTATATACGAGTATATAAATGTAATGTCTCGTTGATATAAATCGCCTATCCAATTTTTGGCACTAAATAAATCTTCTATTTTTAGTACACTGGCATTATATTAATATTATTTTATTATCATCTAACCAAACAAACTAGTTTGAAAAAAGATATATATATAATATTGTTTTAATTATACGCTCTGTACAATTCTGAATTTACGTTTATCCGTACGTGCAAATGACTAGTGGCCTTAGTGTTCAACAAAATTGTGTAATCGATTAATTATAAATAAGTACGAACAAAATGATTCGCTTTATATATAAATATATATGTATATATCGTCCTAGAATGGTTGTACATTTAATGGTACGTCATAAAAATTAAACATGTTTTAAGTTTTCCTTGATGCTTGTTCGATTAAAATTTAAAAATAATATTCCTCGAAACTTGGCCGTATTTTTTGTCGGACAATTAAATTTATTTAAAATTACGGCGACAAAATAAAAATAAATCGTATAATATATTCACTTCGCCGCGAGCGTAAAACGAAACGAAAGCGTGTGCGTCGTAAAACTGTGAATATTGTATTCGGGGAACGCGTTCTCGGGCACGACAGCATAATTGCGTAACGTTGATCGCGAGGAAAGAATCGTTAACGATTAAATCGATCCCCCCCGCCTCCCCAGGCGATTCATCGGCACGCGTGTACACGGTGTGATAAATCGATAAATACCGTCGGTTACCGCGCGAAGCGGTTCGCGATCGTAGAAGAACCTTTTTCCGGCAACGTGTATTTTCCGCGTGTGGAACGCCCGTAAATTTTTAATCGCTGTCCGTTCACCACGGTCGTCGGTTCATTTTCGTGCGTTTCGCGTAAATTACCATTAACCACCGCCGCTGAGGTGTTCATGCGGCCGGGCAATTTGCCGGTGTGTTATTTTCTCTCGGCCGTGTCTCGTATTCGGTGGACGCGGACTGACCGGTATAATTATATATAATAATTCGCGCTCGACGTCGTAACGTTTACCACCCGAACACATGTTTCGATCGCAACACGGAAACAGCGTATGTGCCCACACGATGATCGTCGTGTACGTAATTTATAGTTAGGCGGGTAGCGCATCCACGGGAAACGATACAATTAAATACGTAAACGCGTAATAATATCGGTACGATTA
Source organism: Geopemphigus sp. TES_GeoC_2020 (assembly GCA_025469175.1). Classification (NCBI taxonomy): domain Eukaryota; kingdom Metazoa; phylum Arthropoda; class Insecta; order Hemiptera; family Aphididae; genus Geopemphigus; species Geopemphigus sp. TES_GeoC_2020. The sequence goes on along the minus strand of JAIPRN010000865.1, from coordinate 48,760 downwards.
CACGCGTTGATAGTAAAAATGATGTCCACGTCTTTCGGACGGATTGGTTGGTGTTATCGGCATCCCATTGCGTCCATTACCACGGGAATCTTGCCCGCGCAAATGACGGGCGTCCGTCCGGCTTAACGACGTCGTCGCCGCCGCCGTAGAACGCGAGTGCTCTCTTCGGCCCTTCACGAACCACGCGAACACGCTTACGCAGAACGTGACTCGAACGAACGCGTATATATATATATCGCAGACAGTTCCACGGTACGATCAAAAACTGTGCGTACACATAATTCATAAATCGCTCAAAACTTGGCTGAAATTACGGCATACGGCAACAACAACTCCAAAACGCGTGCATGGTCGGTCACACGACAACTATCATCGATACTTGAATATATTCGTACGACCCCGTGAATACCGATACGGGGGCACGCATCAAAGGGGGTCATTCGCAATTCACTGGAAATCCGGAAAATTTCTCATTTCCTTTGTCGTCCTTTCGACCATTGTCTATCCAATCTGTTTGCTCTTTACGAACTCCACTTTTTCGTTGCTCTTCTTCTTTCTTGTTCAAATATATTTATACATAGAGAGACCCGAGAATCCGCTAAAAAAAATTAAAAAATCTTGTATTACTTTATATAATATTAACTCGCACGCATTCTGTGTTTGTGAACGTTCTATATATCACTTTCCGCCAAAATCGATTTGGTCGTATAATCAAAAGATATCAACGAAAAAACAAATTCGGCAAATCTACAAATAAATTTAAATTATACCTAGTAATTCGTATGACGTATTAAGAATATTATTCGACAATTTATTATAGACTTTGCTACTACAATTAACAAACTCGTCTACATATCTACCCACATACCACATATACACACACACATGAGTACAAAATCTATTTACTAGATATGTTACTCTAAGAAAATTCGACTCGCTAAAATGGGTCAGTCATATTGATTCTTTTGAAGAATTTGATATGACGTAAAAAAACGAAGTGTGCACGAAAAATGCTGAATAATTTATAGCATCGGACAGGTTGAATATATTTTGCGCGGCAACCAAACCACGCATATATTTTGTATTTTACGAGGGTTTTTGTACTTCAGAAGATTTCGGCATTTCGTTCGGCCTAATTTAGAATTTCAACCGTCAGCATTTTCTTTATGTAATAAAATTATTTTTATTTTATTTATGTTTTTTTTCTGGTCTATAACGATTTCAACCAACCCAATGGATTAATTAGCTAATTTTTCTATGTTCCGAAAAAAATATATTATAAGAGCTGAAATATCAGAATATTCGGTAATTAATTAAGCGAACTTTTTTATCGACAAAATATCCGTTAGACCGTAAAGGTCCTAGAAAATATTTCACCTTTTCATTGTAGGGGGGGCGGCGGTTTTGTATAATGCCTTTCATTTGGGCAATACAGTATTCACAATTTGAATGGTTTAATAATAACCAATATGCGTTAGCGTCCTCTGAGTAGGTCCTATTTCGCGTACATAACATACAAAACAAATACATTACTTCTGTTTACCCGTGATATCATTTATATAAGCTTACGATAATTTTATGGGTAAATTTTCTTGAAAATTATTTCCTATTACAAATTTAGGGAATCAACGTTAATACTTGACTTACGGCTTAAACCTCTTATCTATGTCCTGTTCGGAAGAAAAAGGAGTAAAATAATTTCGCAAATACAAACACGAAACATTAATCGAATAAAACAAATATTGTTCTAGTAAAATTACTCGCTCTTGAAACGTGTTCATATTGCGTTAATAAACACTTCATCGGGCCAAAGAAAAGTCTACAATTAACGTACACACGAAACTTCGAAAATAAATTATCGATAAACGTATTCGAAAATCGCGTAATTTATCCGATTTCGATTTTAATAATGTCAATTTGTAACGTGGTTTTCAGATGCGACGTCTCCTCTTTAGAAAAAGTGCGAGAACTCGGCGAGAAGGTGAAAAGCGAAGTGGGCACCGTCACCATTCTGGTGAACAACGCGGGTATTATGCCTTGTAAACCCTTCGAGGCTCATGACGAGGCCACCATAAAGAAAATATTCGATATAAACGTTTTCGCCAATTTCTGGGTATGTACACGCCGTGTTCTCTGTAAGTTGTTTGTTTAATACGTGTAAACGTCATTAGACGGTTAATTCTATTGTCAATCGAACGACGTGCGATCTTTATCACCGTCCCTCTCTAACGACGTCCCCCCCCTTTGATATACATGGCTGAAATTGAAAACGCAATTCGGACTCTCGCGTGTACGAATTTCAAGAATAATAACGATTGTTGTCTTTCCGCAGTCCTTTAATCCTCTGGACCGATTTCCGTTCTTTATTGAAAACCCACACGGCCCGTATGTGGCAAAACAATTGGTCCAATCTTCCGCTTAACCGTGCCAGATGGAAGATTGCACCCACAATTCCTACTTCATCCATGGTTCCACGATCTTAAACTCAATAAGAAAACAATTTGCTCCTTTTCCCGGCTTAGATTGGGCCATACACTTCTCCCTTATCGCCCCTACAAATTATCCTTTAATAGCTCTCCTCTTTGTACTTTCCATTCCTTAGCCTTACTATTTCGTAATAATACGAACTATAATTATAATATACGTCTAAATTTAGCGTTTACGTTACAAAGACGGGAGAATTAATAGTGTCTCCTTTTAATACTGCGAAAGGTTATATGCAAATCGCCAAATTTCAACCTTCTAGCAATTTAAATAATATTTCCTAACTTCCGCTTACGAACGACGAATACATTGTAATATTGGTCGTTGTGACCGAGCTACAATTATTTACTAATTACGTACGACAATACCACGTTTATTTATTAGTTGTAACGATTAATCTTTTATTTTTTTGTTAATCTTAAGACGAATTAAACGGTTAATGTTTTCCAGCTGTGTCTTCTATCACTCGCTTCACGAACGGTGTTCCTTGGTTTTATCCGTCCAGTTTCGTCATCTATGTGCCCCTCCCTCGATTATTGTCCGTTACCCGAGAATTATCCCTAAATAAATATCCGATCATCTTCATCCTTCTCTCTCAAAGTGCGAGTTCCGTATTGACTTTGGTGTACAACTAGCCTAACTTGAATTATAATATTTTAGTTTAATTAATATCGCGTTTTGTTATTACGTAATTGTATAATATAAACAGTAGCATTTTTATTTCGTCTAATTATAATAATAATAGGTTTTTCGGAAACGCGTATAATATTAGTAGTTGCTTAAGTCGTAATGTACTCTGTTGATTCGATTTAATTTGACTAATTAATATCGATACGCAATTTTAAACGCTACGTAAAAACAAATATAACGATCGCGTAATTTCCCGTGTTGTTGTTACCAGTCGAGTGATCAAAAAAAAAAAAAAGCGAAAATGAAAACCATTACACAATTAAAAATATAACCGATTAGTTGTACGTAATACTCGTATTGTGTATTATATATATATACGCTGTGTTTCGGCTTGTGACGAATAGGCAAATCCATTGGTCATCGTCTGACGATTAGGCCCGATGATTCGACGGAAAGTGCCGTAAAAAGTCCGTTTTGTTGCACGGGCCATTAAACAAAAATGAAAATTGCGCTTCACCTTCCGTTACTTTTGGCCTACGGAAAATATCGTTAACGTTAGACGCGCGAGTGTGTTGTGTTTGTCCGTAAACGCATAAGCGACGATTCGGCGGCGTTAATATTTGTAAAATCGCGACAAAACGTTCGGGACGAATGTCGTAAGCCGTTTATTGACAACGGTGTATACAAACGGGCATAGAAGCGAGTATTAAACGTCGACTTCGGTACAAATTATTCTAACGACTTGTCGGCGGCGGCTTTCGTCCGTCGTTTCGAGCAAAACGATAGCGACAATACTGTCTAAATGTGGTCCATCGTTATGTCCGGTAACCGACGCGTTATGTAACAATAAAACAATGTACGTAACACGCGTAATAGCCGGCCGTCGTACGACAATAACAACGTGTTATTGTAATTGGAGCGACGCGCTCGTTCCCGCGACGTGAAAATTGAAAAACGCTCCGAATACGAATCGATTGGAAATTTCGTTCGAAAACAATACGGATACGTCGTAAAACGAAACGTTTTCGCGGCCGGCGGAAGAATTTTACAATATGTTTTACCGTTACGTCCGTTTCCGCGGGCCATATCCAATACCTTTAAACGAGCAATGCTTATATATATATATATATTTGGGAAAAATCGCGGGTGAGCCTTTTCCCGGTGCTCGATATTTTGCGCGAAAAGAAAAAAAGTCGATAATTGTAATTAACGGGTTATTTTAATAAGCCAAAAAGTTTGTTGTACGAACGAGACACGTGCCGTCGCCGATGCCGGTCGCGGGTACGAAAACAACAGTGGGAAAAACACGCGCTAACTCGTCGCCTAAAGGCGAGCGCTGCGCCGACCGCGTAGCAGGAAGGTGGCGCGCTCTCGCGCACGTTATCATTCTGCTCATGGGACGAGTCGCCGTTTTCCGGCGCCAAGCCAGTTTCGTATTTTAGGCAAGCCGAGATGCCACACATATATATATATATATATAATCTGGATCTCGGAAACGGTTTATTTTCATAAAATTTAGTATGCAGAAGGTTTCGAGGGCAATAAATCTATCTAGCTAGGTTTCGTTTTTAGACGTCGTTTTATCCGTGTTTTCAGGCAATGAAAAACGTATTATGTAATAATATATATTGTATAATACTATTATTAAAATACGAAGGTAAATTTCGCTACCATCCACAAGGCGGGAGCAGCTCAGGTGGTAAATCGAGCGGTCTCTAGGCCAGGAAGACCCTTGTTTATATAATGTTAAACTAATTGCGCTCGTGATTTTTTTATTTAAATAACTGGTTCGTATTTTTTTTATTATTATGTCGGAAAGATCGAAAAATATTATTAATATTCTATCAGTATGTAATTCGTATCTAAATATAATTTCCACGGAACACGGTTTACGAAAAAAACAAAACAAAACCGAGCGAAGCTCGGTCACCCGATATTGATATTTAATCGTCGCGAGTGTCAGTCGATCATTTACGCGGCGCTTCGCGGATTTCTCGTAAAATAATTTCCACAATTTTTCGTCCCCGCTATTTTGTTTTCGTCGATAAATTTTGTAAATGTACACACGCACGCGACGCATATATACCATTAAAACGCGCCTGTACTACTAAAACCCTCTACTCTGTACCCGTGAAAAAAATTCTAATCTTATTGAAATCATTTTTTCTCCAAGTTTTTTTTCAGCGCCCACTTGTTATATATAAAAGTTTTCGACCTTGTGTGCCGAAAATGAGCTGACTTTTGTTTTCGGCATACGCGCTATAAAATTGTAAAATATATTTCGAATAAAAATTTGTTCTTTAGATATTTTCATATTTATACAGCGGACAAACAAATAATTTCGTTCGACCAAAATTGTATTACCGAAATAGGTACTCGATAAATTACTCGACGCGATATTTTCTGTTGTATACCCGACACTAATACATTTATATCGGAGTTACAATTAGAAAAAACTCGCGATAAAATGCTTACAGCACTACATTTATTCGTCCGTCAGTCGATTTCTTAAGTAACATTTGGTAAAATTCATTTCCGAAAACAGTTACCCTTATAAATAGGTTTATAAAAACGTCGATAAAATAGCCATCGTTGTTTCCTCTAAAGTAGAACAATTTTTTCCAATAGCATTTCACGCTTTCGTGATGTTGTTTTTAACCGAACATACCCACCGCTATCGATTGCTTTCAATTCGCCGCGTAGGAAAATCGTTTTTTTCCCGTGTATAGTATACGACCGAGAACCTACAAGCTGCGTTTCCAAATTTAGCCATTCACAAACACGTTAAATTTATCAAACGATACGCGGCGTCCGGATAGGAATTCATTTCGTGGTTTTCTCGAGTTCTTTAAATTGAATACATCATGCGCAGAACTCATTCGTGAGTCTGTTGTATTATTGGCGGATCCGCAATGTCGACAATTGCATTAAGAAGTTAACGCGAACGAATATTTTGATTTTTTTAAAAAATTTTCGAGTGCCGCATTTGGCACGCGTACCGTGAATTCGCCATTATGTAATGTACTATAATTATGGTGCGCCGATTTAAAGTAATAATTAACGTACAATTAAAAAACGGATATTGCTTTATAGATATCGACGAATCGAATATAGTACGAGTATTACTTTTCAACGTAGTTTAATAAATCCGATTAAAAAATCGACCAATTCCAATACCTTGCATAGGATAGTTATCGAGTAGGGTAGGCGTCGTAACCGGACATTTTATTGTCTTGGACGACAAATTAGCCAGCTACACACAGCTTTGCATTGACGCGCCTATAATACACATTACCCGTTGATATTTTCGGATTAAATAGTTGACATTGTCGAACTTGGCATATTGTTGTTAGTAGTAATATTATGGAAACAGGTTGTTCAATTATTCCTAAACCGACGAAATATTTAGACGTAATTATTCGATTCGTTAATTTCGACGCGTTTTTTTTAATATCCTCGTAAGTCTTCCGCATTGTCGACATTATTCGATTATATTTCGAGCAACTATTTAAACGTGTATTTTCGACTATTTCCAACGGTCTCGTAAAAGATATATACGTTCCCGGGACGAAAACTGTTAAAATCGTTACGTAGAAAACGATCTCGTCATTTTTAAAAAGAGCCGGTATGAAATTCCGAATTCGTGTTATTATTATTACGCGTTAATTGTCAACGTTCATTTAAAATGGAATCGCCGTGTATATTTGCTTGCGTTCGGTACGATCAACAAAAACAAACCTTCGGTCGTAATAAATGTAAAGAGTTTTGACACGCACCGTCGGCGGATCGAATATTCTTCCGTCCAGTATAGGTTTGTTTTGTTTGGTTTCTTTTGTCGGGTTATACCCGAAATAAAACGTCGTACCTTGTAAATAATTCGTATCCAACGTAAATAATAATCCGCCCGACCGGTTTTTTTTTTTTTTTTAAAGGAATAAAGCGTCGTCGTTTCCGTTTTATCTCGGACCTCGCGCGAATTGAACGCGCTCGTGTGTATATTATACACCTCGTAATCGCCGACTAAATAAACACCGTATTCCGTGGTCGAACCGTTCTCCGTCTAATTCGCGACGGTTATTCCAACCTTAGAGATGGTCGTTAACGTGTTTCGACCACCGGTATTTGGAACGACACAATGAACCCCGGTCGACATTGATCTTTGCCATTTCTAATCGTTAGAACGAAATCGTTTATTTTATATATATATATAGACGTTAACGAAAACGTGCGCCGTACACCCACAAAACGGGCGCAACGTACTCGCCCTGCATAATTCGTCCCGTAAATAATTGGCTACGCGCTTATACCATTATTATACCGTACAATCTGTACACAATCGTGGTACGGACCGTTTCGTCGTAATATTCGCCCTTTTGTATTTTCCCGAATCGTCGTAGCCCATTATAGTACGTTTGTATTACAATACGTTTGTAACATGTACGAGCCAAAGGTTATGGCGATAGTCGTACCTACGTAATAACAATAAATGCCATTCGCGCGTTTATCCGTCTAATCTAAGTAACGTACACAATCGGTGTTACGTACATAGGTTAATTACATACGATTATATTTAATCGATAGTACGTTTATGTGTATATATACATATGATTTGACTACGCGATATTTAAGTAATATATACGAACGACGGTCTTCATATTTAGACGCGTTATTTTACTGTGCGCGCAACGCCGTTTGATTGTTTACCATTTTACCCGAGTTTTCCAATAGGTCAACGACAATCGCGCGGAGTTATCGCGCCAAACACGTTTCTATTTCCTCCCCCCCCCATATCCGTACGAAATTTTCAATGGAACCGTTTTATCGTACAAAATCCGTCCTTTTGTACGCGTTATCTATACTCGTTCTCCTACACACGTGCACTTTTGTATAACGGGCAACCTGTGAACAAGTTCGCTCGTGCGTCGTTGCTTGTACGCGAACAAAATTAACGAAACGACTACTATTACGTTACAATAAGACGCGTATATATATACAATACACGCGCGACAAGAGCTTATCGATTTTCACGAGTCGGCTTCTAGTTTTTTTTTTTCGTTTACTTTTTATAAATAGTCGTATTTTTGACGTTGTCGTTTTCAAAGAAGACGCGTAACGCTTCTAGTAAACACAATTTCGCTATACTCGACGGTTGTGTTCGTCGTGATATTTATAATCGAAAAACGTTTCAAAACGTATACGGTTCGACAATTTGATGGTGGATTCGAACGCTATTTTACGCTTCCGACTTATGAAATATGTGCCTATACCGAACGCTAAATGACGGATTTGTTTATAAATGACGAGCGACGAAAGTATTCTTTAATGACAAAGGCAATTAACGACGTAGTTCTCGTTGATTTCTCAGAGAAGCGCGTATGTCTTAATTTTGTCATCGTAATTCGCAAATCGCGCTAGTTAAAACGTTTTCTATACAAAACAATTGTAAATTACTTTCGGACATAATTATTTTTTAACGCGGATACGTCCGAGAATAATCGCGATTGTTGTTCCGTAATAGTTGGCGCATAAAAAATCTTCGAGAGTAAATTTTTTCGAAAAATATAAAAAAAAAAACCCCCGGTCGCGTCGTTAGATGATGTGTGACGTACGGGAATAGATTGCGGTTATCGGTTATATTCCTTAAAAAATTAAGAAAATTGGATTTCATCGTTGATTTACGAATATAGTTATATTCTACCTCGGAACAAACGTTTAATTACAACACCGACGCGCGTGCACATTTGAAAAAAGTTACGTTTTGGCCGGCCTACGGTAAAATAATAGATGTACGTGACCGATATTTTTTAGGAGAACGCGTTAAAAAGAATTTTCGTTACATAAATGTATACGTAATGAGTTTTATTATTACTTCTATAAATATGGCTTCGTCCGTTAAAATTAATCGTTAGAACGGTTATTGTGAAATTACTCGAGATATCATATTCAGACGTATAAACAACGAGCGTTTATTTTTATTGCCCGGTTTATGAAACGACGAGCGTATCATTAAACGGACAAACGATTCGCACAGTTCGCGGATACAAACGATACAATTTTATATTTGTAACGAACATAAATATAGACGTAGGTGCACGCTTTCGAATTCGCGACGCGAACGAAAAATAGGGCCTATATTAAGTCCTCGGGTAAAGAACTACGACTTGATGGTACACAAACGAATGCCGGAATTAGTTTTTATACGAACAACGTACGCTATTTTTATGTAACTATGAAAGGTCGTCGTCGCGTTCGCTAATGGACTAGGGACTATAATAATAAGTACGTTTCGTAGTTAAGAACTCGCCACTCGTGAAATTCGGTTCCGTTTATATAACCGGCGTAATCGACGCGCGGTCAATTTATTCCGCGTTTAAAAACCGATTTATCGGATTAAACCCGTTATAATATTCGACGGGACCGATAACGTACTCGCCGCGGACTTACGTTTTGAACACCTTTGGCACAAAATTCGTTCCGAATGTTCGGTAGTAAGTAATATTAGTGCATATCGCCTATTATTGTATCGCGTATCATCGATTCGTTATTAATTATATACGACGCCCGTAAACGTATCGAACCGTTGTCGACAATTCAAATAATTTTTGGCTAATCTTTTCCGCGTATTTCTATGTACGTACGTTCTACAGCCTACGGAAGACCACCACGGAAATACGTAGGCCGTTAGAAATATCGTTAAAACATTTCTCGCTCGTCAGTCGCCTCTGACAGGAACAAATCGACGTTACCCGGTTATCTGTACGTGTACAACATAATTGTGTTTACAATAGCCGCCGGAGTTGCTCAAGCGCTGTAATTTTGCTACAGACCAGGAAAATATGGACGTATTTATCACGGTCGGTAAATACGATTTATGAAAAATAAAAGTTCGAGTCACGAACGACGTATACCCGGGACCAATTTTGTGCGCAATAGCGATTTTATGACGTGTTGAGAGAGAGACAACACACGGAAAGAGTACAAGAGTATAAATTTTTTTTCGTTATTAGTCATTTTTATCGTCCGTAACCAATAAATTATTAACGAAGTTCGTATTGTAAATAAAAACAAAAAAACGCTTATTAAGTCAAACGGTTCATTTTATAGTAACTCGATATCCCAGTCGGTCGGTTTAAAATCTTAATAACTAAACGCGTTAAACGGATATATATATACCACGAACGTATCTAATCGACGCGTTTAAAACGCGAAATTTTAATAGGCAATTTTTTGTCGCCATAAACGTACTAAATACGTAATCGTTGAACATTTTTCGACTGGAAAACGTAAACTCTAAAATTATGTAAACTCGCGCGTGATGGCCTTTTATACGCCATTTGATCGACGTATCAATTAAAACGATTTCCCAAAATTACCAGTAATAATTGTGTGTACAAATAATAATTTGAAATCAACCGTTTCGTTTACGATAATAATTCGATAAAATAATATTACGAACCAATTTATACGTGTGTGCGCGTGCGCGTATATGTATCAAAATTATAAACATTATATCGAGGATCGTATTTATTTACACGATCGTAATCATTTATAGCTGCCCTACATAGCGTAAACGATAAAAACCGATCTATTGATAAATAATCACGTACGTTTCTTATTATTGTTGCGTAAAACGTACTTTATATTTCACGGACGTTCGAAAATATATTTGGTATGTACAGTACACGTAATGGTACTACCACCATCTACTCGAGTTGCCGGGTGTTGATGACGTAATAAGAAAACCGTTCGTTTTCGAAAATAACGTGTTATTATAAACTGTCGGACGATCGTTTCGGACAATTGTCACAAACGGTGGTTTCCTTGACGCGACAATGAGGAGCAGCAGGTGCGTGTGCGCCCGTGAGGTGTAATTGGCGAGACACGTGGTAAATGAATGCGTTCGGTTTCGATGGTGACTATTGAAAAATGAAACCACGACCGACCGCGTCCGTTTTGCGTTCGTAGTTTTTTAGCACGTTGAGTCGGTACGCTAACGTACGTCGTGTATTCTAGTTGGTCGTATATCCGCTAAACACGGCGTGGCTTGGTCACTTTGTAGCGTAACCACGCCGATTCACTATGGTGAATAGCGTAAACAGGGAAAGGGCGGTAAGAAATCGACCAGTAACAAACGGAGAACCGTCCGGGCGGTGTATATTATATACGTCGGCCGTATGAAATATAAATGTACGTATAATAATCGACGGGACGGTGTTTTAAAAACGTCGTTTTTGCGAGTTCGCCGATAATAATGTTTATGTTACTTATTAGCGTGATAAATGGACGACGTTATATAAATATATAAAACCAGTGATGAGCGAAGTTTACGATAAAATTAACTAAATTACGTGGAGTTAACGAGGACGGGTCTCTTTAGATAATACGGTATTTAGTTCATTTAACTCGGTCAATACGGTGTATTTTTTACATCTTCGACGCGTACATTTTTAATTTTGAACATAAAAAATGCACGTTAATTCGATCAAAAATGGAATAGGTACCTCCTAAACAGAATTTAAGGATAATATATATGTATATGGTTAGAATAAAAAAAAGGTTTTCGTTAAAAACGGCGTGGTCAAATAGCGAACACGACGTTTTTTGTACAATCCCCCTAAACTTAACTTCGAACGAAAAAATTAACCGAATAATAAACTTGTTCGCGCGTACGCCACCTATATATCATCGACTACGTCTAAATCGGTCAGCAGTGCGCGAAATCAACTTGTCGAGCGTACACGTTGATTTATTAACTTAATTTCGATTACTTGACCTGTCGCGCGACGCTCGTCTTCGGTTATAACGTTCGTTATATTGTTCGAATATATCATAATAATGCCCGTAAACTCCACGCGGGAGTAATATTTAGTCGATTTTACCAATTCCGTCGAACATTACAACGACGGCACCGTTACGTCATATTCGTACAATACACACGTACTTAAAAAATTATTCGCCGATGGAAGTTTAGTTAATATCAAGAGCCGTATGACGATACCGTGATCTGTCTGAAAACGTCGAAATTCCGCGGGTCTTTAATTTCGAGAGTTGAACTTTAAATAACCTAACCTCGCCACCTCTCTCCCGTGTACGTGTCTGCACGCACAATTCCAGTTTAAGCTCCGAACTCATCTCGACTCAAATTTTCGCCGGATACGAAATAAAGCGGAATTTCACGCCGGGCCCGAATGTCTGTCTTTACGTCGAATTTATTTATACACGCCAATACTAAACCGGCGGTCTATTTTGGGAATTCGCGGCGTTTTAATTCAATTCGAACCGTGTTCGAGGTTACGTCTTCGCGTTTTCTTTCGAAATTCTCGAATCAACCGTCCGGAGTGGTGTTACATAATCTCGATTTTCGCAGACGAATGTAACGCCACGACGATGTAAGAAATCGACGAAAACCACTAAACAACGTATTCAATTTTAACGGTTTCATTCGACCACAACTCGGTGCCAAAGTTCCCATAATTTCGACTCCACCGCGCGTTAGTAACACTATAGTCGACTAGCGGTGCCGCTTAAGTACGACAGATATTGTTCGTACGCGAGTAAACGGGACGAATATTGGCGAAAATAAATGACGAGGGTTACGTCGGCGTTAAAATTTAAATTGCGGACTAGCGGAAATACTAACGACGATTATACACCGAAAAATAAGTGAAAACGCTACTAGTCGCAGTCGGTACTACACAGTACAGTAGTCTCATCCGAAGTTAACGCGGACGGATCTATTTTTACGTTTATATGTACCCTAACCGTTGTGTAAGTTTATTAAAAAAAGTTCCGACTACGTTGTAAAACAATCGCCGTTACGATCGATACGTCAATTTTTGAAATTATCCACCTAAAACTAATTCCGGTTT
>JAIPRN010000865.1:0-35677 GCA_025469175.1 Geopemphigus sp. TES_GeoC_2020 | reverse complement strand
CGAAATTCTCGAATCAACCGTCCGGAGTGGTGTTACATAATCTCGATTTTCGCAGACGAATGTAACGCCACGACGATGTAAGAAATCGACGAAAACCACCAAACAACGTATTCAATTTTAACGGTTTCATTCGACCACTACTCGGTGCCAAAGTTCCCATAATTTCGACTCCACCGCGCGTTAGTAACACTATAGTCGACCAGCGGTGCCGCTTAAGTACGACAGATATTGTTCGTACGCGAGTAAACGGGACGAATATTGGCGAAAATAAATGGCGAAGGGTTACGTCGGCGTTAAAATTTAAATTGCGGACTAGCGGAAATACTAACGACGATTATATACCGAAAAATAAGTGAAAACGCTACTAGTCGCAGTCGGTACTACACAGTACAGTAGTCTCATCCGAAGTTAACGCGGACGGATCCTTTTTTACGTTTATATGTACCCTAACCGTTCTGTAAGTTTATTAAAAAAAGTTCCGACTACGTTGTAAAACAATCGCCGTTACGATCGATACGTCAATTTTTGAAATTATCCACCTAAAACTAATTCCGGTTTTCTTTTAACGTTTGATCCGGACAATGTACGGCCCGAATTAACGATAGACTCGTTGTCTACTGCTGAACTTACTACACCAACCCCTTGTCGTAGTAATTGGCCGCCCGTTGGTTAGCGTCTTAACGATATCGATTTGTCGTGTCCGCAGATGCTGGATACGTTTTTGCCCGGCATGAAAGTGGCAAAGAAAGGCCACGTGGTTTTCCTATCGTCAATGGCCGGCGTGGTCGGCTTCAAAAATCTCGTGCCGTATTGCGCGTCCAAGTACGCCGTGAGAGGTATTTCGGGGCAGCGGCGGCGCCACTGTACTGGTGCCCCCCGTATCGTCGGCTGGCGTGTGACCGTACGTTTTGGGGTGGCTACTTGCTAAACGTCGATTTTGTTTCGCAGGGCTCGCCGAAGCGATAATGGACGAATACCGAATCGGGGACAACACGAATATCCATTTCACCACGATTTTCCCGTACATGGTCGACACCGGTCTGTGCAAGAAACCGATAATTCGGTAATAATAATTAAATAATAATTCGGTATACACGATATTTGTTACGTTCGGGGGGGAACCTAGGCGTCGTTGTACGCATTTTACCGCGAGCGTTTACTACATTTTTGTGTTTGAACGAAATAGTTTCCCGAGTTTGTTGCCGCTCATGACGCCTGAAATGACGGCGCGAGAAATCATAACCGCCGTGAAAAAGAACGTTCTCGAACAATCTATTCCAAGTCCGTTGCTAATGATCAACAACGTTTTTCGGTAAATCGCGAGAAAACGTCGCCGTCGTACGGTGGCGGCGGTACACCAAAATTTTTACTTTAAACGCTCACCGTTTATGTTATAGATGTTACCCGCAAAAGGTATCGTTGGAGTTCAAAGATTTCATGGGCGGCGGCGTCGACGCGCACGACGATTAATGCAGAGAAACGAGTAGCGAATTCAACTGCCTAAATATAATACTACGCGCGTTTTATCCGTTTCGTAAAATCGAAACGGCTAACTAGACAATAGCGGGTTTATCTATCAAGTAGCCCTTAGTATACAAATTTCTAGCGGTCATTTTTTTTTTAATGTTATTAATTTACGTACATTGTAATCTTAATTTTAAGAATCTGAAAAATCCTTTAGAAATTTTTTACTCTGTTAATTTTTGCATATTATTCGTCATGTACATTTTTTCATTTACATTTTGTTATTGATATACCTTAATGTAGTAAAAAAAAAAAAAAACGAGTGTTACTAAATAATATTTTTTAGAGATCTATTTTCTTTTAACAGACGACAGTAAACAGGGATTTTTTTTTATGACGCGTATAAAATATTTATTAGTCTAATACTATGATTGTATTCAATTATTTTTCAGAAATTTAAATTTGTTTACGTGTCGATAATACATTGCAAATAATTTTGTACAATTCGAACAAATGTGAATGTACCTTTATTTATGTAATATTATATATAAATTAATAAAAGCTTTTCAGTTGTAAACGTATTTGATTAATAAAAATGGCACGATGTTAACGAAAATACAATATTATAAATAACAATTTTAATTTTATTTGAAGAGAATTATTGATCATAAAGTTACAGTATATAAAAATAATTACATCAACGAACGAATAATTTCTTACACCGAGTAATTAAATATCAAATTAGTTACTAGGTTCGAAACAAAATTATTATAATTCGACTTTGGTTTCTAAACAACTTATAATTATATTAAAAACCCTATATATATTATACCATATCCGTAACAATTGGTTTTTTGTCACCATTTGATGAACATGTTAAAGTAATACTACCTTTGAACAAATGCAATTTTCTATTTGCGCCTTTAATTCCCTAAAAACATACATTTTCTCATTAAAACCTAATATATATACGAAATAAACAGTGAATTGTGCATACTTTTTCAATTTTTTCTTTTAACTGGGGATGGTTATGAAGATTATTTTTAAATTTAACTACTTCTTCAGATGAAACACCAATTAAGTGTTCCAACACCTAAAACAAATGTATTAATTATATCGATGTGTATAAATAAATTATATACATACATACATACATACATACATATAGATATAGATATAAAGTACAAACTAATATTATTAATTGATAACGTGTTTTAATACATTTTTTTATTATATATATGACCTACTTCTGATGAGAATTCAACTTCGTATTCCGTTTTATCCATCACAATAATACCCGAACATATCCATCTATTTTGTTTCACTTGTATTTTTGAGCACTTAACAATTGAAGCGGATTTCAAGACCTTAATTAATGGATTCGAAAAGTTAACGTCCATATCAATATCGTCCCATATTTCTTGAGATATGTCAAATTCTACTGAAGGTCTTTTAGTTTCTGTGTGTACTGGTGAACTAGCTATTCGTTTTCCTGAGGTTGGTTTAGCATCCAGTAGGCTGGCAGTGCTATTACTATTATTTTCTGTAGACCACTCTTTTTGGTGTTTTGATGATTGGGCTGTAGAATTACTAGAGATTTTAGAAATATTTGGAACTAAAATATCTGATAATTTAGTCTGTCTAATCGTAGGTGTTGACTTTATTTTAGTATTTATGCTCATATTTTTAGGAATTGAACATGTTGGTTTATTAACTTTGTTATCACTTTGAAGCGCATTACAGGTTTGTAACGGTGTTGAATTTGCTACGTTACTTGATTGAGCAATTTTCGTTTCAATTTCAGCTACTTGAGTCAAATATAATAAATCATCATCATCATCACCATCAAAAAAGTCATCGTACTTAATAATATAAATAAATAAAACGAAAATTAACAAAATACATTATACATATGATAATTATAAAAATTAAAAACTTTGTTTAATACTTACCGTAATAACCCCATTTCCTATACAATCCTTGTTTTTACTTTGATTTAAATCATTTCGGGACATTCTATCGTTTTCAGATATTATATTTGTTCTATTAATATTTTCTAATTGTCTCGGTGAATCAATATTATGCAATTCTTGTACTTCTGTATCAGTATCGTTAACTTCAATAATTGAAAATTTGTATGGATTTTCTAATTCTGGTTTGTTTCTGCAAAATACATGTATTATTATACGTAATAAACTATTTAAAATACAACGGCTTAAACTAAATACCTACAGAGCTCTACATAACACATTTAATGGTGCATTTTTTATTAACAAATGTTCAGCCTCGCCACCTACAAAATGCACATTCTTAGATTTCAATAGTAATATTCCTTTCCTATATTCAACTGGTCCAACGATAACAATCTGAAAAAATTGAAACACCACTATCAACATTGCAACTGAGTATATTTTACAAAAAAACATACTTTGAAGCCAGGTATAAACGGCTCTCGGAGACAAGGTAAATGTTCGTATTCCATTGCTATTATATCTTGTTGACCATCTGTGCACGTCATTTTTAACATCCTATGCGATTTAGGTTCCCAAGGTGCTGGCTTAGTATCACCAATTTCAGTATTACTAGTGTCTTTTTTTACTATTGTATTGAACTGTGAATAACACGAATGGCCGACATCAAGAATACTATTCACCTGTAGTAAAAACATGTTTATACAATAATGTTAGAAATATCACTACAGGCACGTTGGCGTTACAAATTACTAATTAAAATTATATAAATAAAAAATACCTGAAGAAAATATTTTCCAGTCAAAACTTTTTTTTCGGAATTTTTTAAATTAACTGGTAAACTGGATAATCCAATGAATTTTAAATCAGACAAACTAAGTTGTTCTGCGACCATAGAGAGCAATTCTTTTATGGCATACTGAAATTAAAACACGAATGCTTACTGTCGTTTAACCATACTTATTTTAATGGATTGTTTTCAATAATTACATTCGTGTTAGTCGATATATAAAAATCTACACATCGTTTAAACCATTCATTTCTCGGTGAAATTAAGAAATTCAGATTTTCTAGTTGACGAGAAACAACGTTATACATTTCTGTGTTGGAAATGGTCATTTTGCAAGTCTTTGTTTTAGTAGCGCATGAATCTAAAAAATAAAAAATTTATAGTCAAAGCAATATCAAATAATAAATTGATTATTAAAAATTATCAGTTTCTTTTATGAAATTCTTTCTAAATTCTTACATACATCATATTAAATAAATTATTTATAATTGTATTTATATATGGTAAACAATTTCAAAGTAACTTTTGAAATAATTACGTATATATACATATTTTATGAAACTCGCAATTTAAAATTTGTTATTGAAAAAGTTTATAGCGAACTATTTTAGAATTATTAATTTGATAATTAGTATTATTAATTCTTAAATTTAGAAATAAGATCAAAGGCAAAAATGAATAACATTTTTAATTCAATATTTGTATAAAGGCTTAAAGAGTAATGTACAAACGTCTTCCTTTCAAAAATCTCGTTAAAAATGATACAATACTAACTGCTTCAGTGATTGAGCAATAAATGTAATTTTTTTACAATTATAAATTAAAGACTACGTAATATGATACTGGACTAATTTAAAATATTGAAGTTGCATTTGCTATTATTAGGTATTGATCTATCCCTTCAATTATATAGGGTCAACCATCTTCCTTAAGTCTTAATCGCATGCCACTCGTTCATTAAATACTTTAATAAAGTTCAAAAATATAAAACGAATATTTCATAGTAATAACAATACCTATTATATCACGAATTTCAAAAACCTTAAATTCTAATTTTTTAAAAATCAGTAAAAATAGAACGTTATTTAAATATAAAAAAATAAAATGGATTTGTTTAAAGCACAATTATATAACATAAATTAAAATTTTTATTAAGAACGCACTATTATGCACAATTGTAATTTAAAGTTTCGTTTTACTATACATCGATCGAAATTCGTCCTTTAATAGTTTTCTAATTTTAAAGATATCAACGTTTATTCACAATTTCAACGAAATACTTTTTGAATTTGTTAATAGTAATTTTAAGTCAGTATTTAATGGCTAACGGTGAGGACGAAGGGTTTGTAGGATTCGTGAAATCTGATAAGATTTCAAGTAAACCGTCAACATATTTTTTAGGTACGAAAATCTGAGAAATTTAATACTGGATTCGAATTTACGCTATTGTTGACCGGACGAATGGCGGTCCGGCGTTTTATCGTTATTGCCAACGGCTGATAAGTGATAAACGCGCCATAGATAACGAAAACCATACAAACATAACAATTCGGAGTCGGAAATTCCGCTATGTAGTTAATACGTATTGTTAAAAGGAACGAGCGAAAGAAATAAGGGGCGCGATGGACCGGGACAAAGGTCGGAAACCCGATCAAAAAAACTCAAGTAAGTCTTTTAAATATATTTATAGATTACGTTTGTTTTCGAAGTTTGCGTCGTATTGTTTCTTCCGCCGTCGTTTTACGCGTTACACGAATACACTCACGATTTAGATTCCGCCGATTTATTTTTTGCCGCCAGACAATACGTCAACTTTGTTCGGGCCGTATAACGGTACAACGTAAACTTAAATGAGGATAACAACCGCCGAAAAATCTATAAACATTGAAAACGTACACAAAAACACGGAAAACTGTTGTTGACGATACGTCAGTCCCGACAAACCGAACAGCATGTCCCCCTCCCCGAATGTGGTTAGCCTGTAAACGATTGCTGACAATAAGGCCAACGAACGCGCTGATAACGACGAGCCGTACATATCAAGGTACGCGGCTGTTGCGATTAAAAATGATAAAACGTCGCGTGCGCTGGACCACGTGCGTCTTATCCCTCGGTGAAATATTTTTGATGAAACAACATTTAGGGAAACGCGTTTTTTAATCCCGATTTTCGTTCTCGATCACTGAACGACGGCGTCGTTATCGCCATGTTACGGCGGCAAGCGCGACTGCGACGAGAGTATCTTTACCGAAAGAGTCTGGAGACCCGTCAAAAGGTGATCCAAGACAAAAAAGAACGGCTGAAACTATGCCTGGATGAGAACACACCCATTCATTATGATTTGCGTTCAGAGGCGTTGCACTTGCAAGAGAAACTCGAATGGGACGACGAGGCGCCTGCGTTGGCCGCGGCTGGCGGTGGCGATGAAGGCGGCGCAGCGGGCACGTCGCACGAAGACGACGAATACCGTTGGGCCGGCGTCGAAGACCCGAAGATCATGATCACCACGTCGCACGATCCGTCGGCCAGGCTCAAGAAGTTCGTCAAAGAGTTACGGCTGATATTCCCGAACGCGCAACGCATGAACCGCGGTAACTACGAGGTCAAACAGCTCGTGCAGGCATGTCGGGCCAACGATGTGACCGATTTCATCGTTGTGCACGAGCATCGAGGTGTACCAGATGCACTGATCATCTGTCACATGCCATATGGCCCGACGGCCTATTTCAATCTGACAGACGTTGTCATGCGACATGATGTACCTGATATCGGCACAATGTCTGAACAGTTTCCGCATTTGATATTCCACAATTTTGAAACACAGCTGGGCAAAAGAACGATGAACATTCTGAAATACTTGTATCCAGTTCCTAAAGACGACAGCAAGAGAGTAATCACATTTGCCAATCATGATGATTATATATCCTTCAGACATCACACTTATAAAACGGTAAGAATCCATTTTCCTTAATATACTTTAGTAATACTTGTTGTTTAGAAATGACAAATGCATTCCTACGAATATATTTACTTTAATTATAAGTGAATGGAAATGTGTAAAATAAATATTACGATTTAGATATTATTTTCACACTTGTTTTACTATTTGGTATATGAATGTACAATATGGGTTCATTTACGTATTTAAAGTAACGAAATAAAAAATAAGCGCATTTTATTACTTAAATGATCAAAACTATTCGAACTTTCAAACATTGTTAATATTATTGTTGATTATTGAATATACAGTTTATGTTGATTGTTATAGGTAGATGGTAATAAAATTGAAATGAATGAAGTGGGTCCTCGTTTTCAATTAAAACTTTACCAAATTAAATTGGGAACTTTAGAATCGGCTGATACTGCAGACACAGAATGGATGCTTAGACCTTATATGAACACTGCATCAAAGCGAAGATATTTGTCGTTAAAAGATGGATGGGGACAAGATGACACAATTTTCTCTTAAATGTTCATTTTGATATTCATTTATTGATTGGTAAATACGAAATAAAAATATAAATGAAAATATTTTATACGTTGAACCTGTACAATTTAATTTCGAAGAATACGTAACGAAGAAATGCAAAATATGTTAAAAATATAAGTGTAAATTGTTATTTTGGCTATTGGTAATGTTGCCCTATGTAATTTTAATAAGTTCAGATATTTTGGCCTTTTATATTTGTATTCCTTTAAATGATAAAAAAACCTATAAATTATAAAGTTGTTCTATTTTACATAATAATAAATAATAAGTTCTTACTAGTCTGGCATATGTGACTAGGGGTTGTTAGATTGAAAGGGTTAAATCAAAAACAAAAATTATTAATGTGTAAATGTATGTATATTTAATTTATTAATGTTAATGTTTTGTGCATTTTACATTTCGTCACTTAGCATTGCAACAAACTACAAATAAATGGACTACTATACATTTATTTGACAACAAATTAAGAATTGACAAGTTGTGATATTTGTATTGTAGAGTTTATTAAAGTGGTTTTAGCGTTATCAGGTATGTATTGTGTTTTCAAATTATATCTGGTATGTTGTATTAAAAAAGTCAAATTCACAAATAGCACTTCTTGTATATGAGAAACTGGAAGAGAAAATACTAAAGCTATCAAATTGGCAAAGTTTTACTGTATTTACATTTTTTTAAGAGTTTTTATCATGCTAAAAATCTAGTATTTCAAACAAACAAAAAACGCAAAAATAATTTATTTTTAGAAAATGTTGAGTTTTTTAAATTCTTTGCTCTTGTTTTTAATGTTTAATTATACTACACAGTTGTTTATTATTAAAATTCCAAATAAAATACACATGTTATATTTTTTGATTATCAATATATGAATCATCATACTTAGTTACAATGGCAAATTTAAGAAGTATCCTAAGGGTTAAACCCCAAATTTTTTTCCCTAAAGATGTTGCTTATCTGAAGTCATGAAACATGTTATATCATAAACTTATAACAAATATTTTGGTATTGCTTCAAAATTCATTAAAATATATTTTATCTGCTGACAGACAGTAAACAGTATACATTGTGTTATTAAGACAATATGAAAAAATATAATTATTCAGTTCTAGTTGATTAATTTGCTAGTTACAATTTACAACATTATTGAGACAATTAAATTGTTTCACCATTAAAATTGTAAAAGTTGATTGAACGTAATGACAATTTTGAAAAATTGAATATCGTGCTCAAATTTTTGGGCGATTAATAAGTGGTAGGAGGGCGAACTAACTCCATAATGAGTGTGTGATCAAATCATGACATATTTGCAGAGGGGAGAATATCGCACCAGGAGACCTACCAAAACAAGACTCCTTAGATATACGTCGTTTCTTGTTCAAATACATCGTCGGAATTTGACTTTAAAAAAAAAAAACGCAACCATTTTTCGGAAGCAGTTTGAAAAATTTAGTAAAATCGTCCTGACGAAAAGCGCGGCGAAATGACCGTTATTGATTAAGTATAGTTTAAATGTTAACGTTATGTGGAATAAACGCGTTTTAAACACGTATACGAAAATGCTAACGTACAGGAGTCGTCGATCGCTATTTACCGTTCGGGAACGATGGCTGGCTTGTCGATTAAAAAATCGTTTGACCGCCGGATTGTCGGGCGCGTCGTCGTAATCGTTGGCGGCTTTTCTGCCGGTACCGCAATAATAATGTAACCGGACGGGAGACGACGGCACGTGAGACGTATCGTAATATTGGGACGTTCGTTGATTGTTGCAGGCGAACCAGAAATAACGGCGGTTTCCAGGTCCGGACGAATAATCAAGAAATCGTCGAAACTACTCGGATTCGAATCGTCGGATACACGTACGTACACGACCGTTTACATAATAAACCGCGGTATCGTTAATTACAAGTCGTCACGTTGATCGAGAAACGTGCGTCACGTTGTCACCGAGTTATACTACAATTACATGAGGTTCGGCGAAATTATAACGGGCGTGCACGTGTTCCCATCCCGCGCCGCGACCGTTTCTTATTCGGACGCCGTTGGTACCGAGTTCGTAACATTTTAATAGAATCGCCTAGCTTAATGGCCGAGCACACTTTACGGACAGCACGGCCACTTGTGCATGACGGATCGGTACCACTGAGCCTCCGATCTCGTCACTTCGTACGAATCCGTCGGGAACACTAATTTCGCGACCCTTTGATCGAAATTGTTACGAGTTGTTAACGGAATGTAACTACCCAGACGTTCGTATCGTGACTGTTGTTAGTTAATAACGTTCGTCTTGATTTACCAATTTACATAAATATATGTATATACACGCACGTCTTATTAATTGCGTTCTAAATGTTAATTATTATGTACGATATGCAAAAAAAAACTATTTTTCTTGCAGAAGAGAAAGAAAAAACTTCCAAGATGCCGAAACAAATTTTGAAAAGACAGTCGTCAAATAATCACGAACCACTTGATCAAGTTTGTTTCGAAAATACGACGATATATATATATTCTCTTACGCTTGTCAAGTTTTAATTTTCAATCGAACACTTGTTTTAGTTCAACGACGATGACAAC
This sequence comes from Geopemphigus sp. TES_GeoC_2020, assembly GCA_025469175.1. NCBI lineage: Eukaryota > Metazoa > Arthropoda > Insecta > Hemiptera > Aphididae > Geopemphigus > Geopemphigus sp. TES_GeoC_2020. The sequence goes on along the minus strand of JAIPRN010000865.1, from coordinate 25,392 downwards.
ACCATGGAATTTCTTGAAGATCAACAAAACATTGAGAGTGATGAATGGACAGTAGACACCAAAGGCTGTGAGTTAAAAAAGCAAAATACATTTAAGTACATAAGAAAATAAATGACATATTTAGTCATTGCTATTATATTAGCCTTATTCTAATAAAATGACGTAAACTATGAATTCAAAGAAAAAATTTGTAACATTAGTATTTGATACTAATCATAATTAAGCGATATTGCTGATTTTAAATTTTAATTAAATGACTGAAATGATAAAAGAAATATACATTTGATTTGTTATAGATGAATACACTGAGCCTAGTGGCACATCTGTTTCCGTAGGAGAACACAATCAGGTACGGCTTCATACTATGAAATTTTATTTATGCAGTATTATTTTTATTTATACAATTTTTCAGTTTATGTATGCTCTCAAAAATTTAAATATGAAAGAACCAGGATTTGTTGCTTATGCATTATGGGCTAAAGAAGTACGCAAGACTTTGATGAATGCTTATCCTAATTTCAGTAAGTTTTTGTTTCGTATTCTCCACCGTTTAATTTAATTAATTCGTGAAAATATTCATCAAGGTACATTACAAATTAGTCAACAACTTAAGGATATGTGGAAATCAGTGCCAACTGAAGATAAAAGTGTACGACTGTCTTATCCAAATTTTAATATCGAACAATCTTAAGTAGTTTTTATTGTTTGTAGCGATGGGTGCACAAAGCAAAGAGGTTATTGGAACGCGAAGGCTTAGAAAATACTAAATCTAATGATACTAAAGTTGCAGTAAAAAAATTAAGTACAGAAATTACCGATAATAATTTAATGGATACTAACAAGTAAATAGTAAAAATAAATTTATAACCACGCAAAAGTACCTGTTAATCATACTTTAATAATCTAGAAATAAAACCAAATCCGAACCATTAAGACCAACTCAACCAATTGATGTTGCAGCTCATTTAGCATTGCTTGGTGAATCATTAGGTATAATTGGTCAACGACTAAAAGAACACCAAGTATGATTATAGTAGCATTTTTTTATATACATTTTTATTATTATCGTTATTATTTAGGGTCAAATAGCTGTAAACGGCAGTGTATCAGTACTTTTGGATTCCCTGCTATGTGCCTTGGGACCTCTACTTTGTCTCACTCAACAAGTAACTGAAATAAATGTAAACTCTCAGGAAACAATGTCAAGGCTTATGGATGATATAGCTTATATTATGCCAGGACTATGAAGAAGACTACGTTATAAACAGTATACAATATGTGATTATCGTCAATTGGATTTTATTTACGCATATATTATTTTTTGTTTTGTTTTTAGCCGATTTATTCTACAGAACACAGTAATATGTGTAGGGACATATTCAATACACTGATCAAAGTTATAATAGTTAGTTATCTTAGCGTCGACTTGTAAAGAGTTCTTTTGCTTTGAAAAATAATGCATCTCCTGTTATATCTTTATTGCAAATGTCTTGATTACGGTCTCAAAAAAAATACTTTTAAAGATTTTAATCAATTTTTGTGCAGACTATTGACAAAATGTAAACAGTTATTTTTTTTATTGTAAATATTTGTACTAATCGTCAAATGATAAAAGAAGGGGGTGATAGATGACGCATTAATTAAGTACTGTGCGTTGTCAAATAACGTACAAAGTATATAGTAATTGTTTGTAGTGTACAGGTTGCCTATAAGGGGAGGGAGGATTGCACGTCCAATAATTTGGTCTAAATTTTAAGATGTGATCACCTAATGTGTATGTTATTGGAAATGTTTTATTTTACTCTATTGACCTGTGGCATACTTGAATGAGTTTCCCCAATTATATTGATTTTATTGTGTATACGTTAGTTAAATGTTGTGTGTATTTTTATCACTGGATGTATTTTTTATTCCATGTTCAAGCTACAATATTTATTATCGTATTTTATCTTGTAATCAATTATGTTTAGTATGTGTATTTATAATTTGATCAATATTTTGAATATATTAATTAATAGGTACTTATATTTGTATTTACTCGAATATAATTGATTTATTAAAGACTAAACTGAAAATAGGAATAAACGTTGTGAGAGTTAATTAGTATATAAGCACAGTATACTCATATAAGTAGTTTATAATATAAAAGTATTATTTCGGAGCTCTTTAGTCTGCGTATTATAGAACGGACAATAGTAAACTATATTAATTAAAATTGAAGACATAAATTATATCCTAGATATTCCCAATTTATTACAAAATATTCACTTGTGACCAATATTCAGTAAGAATAAAAACATTGTAACTTAAACAATAAAAATTATTTTTCACTAAATCTAATTTGGTCCAAAGACCACAAACATTTTGATAATAAGCAGAAAATGAAGAATTATTTACATTACGTTGAATTACATGATATATTACTTAAATTATTAATTCTCTTGCGATTAGTAATTAGTTTTTTTTTACTAATGAATGGGAATCTTTGCCAAAACAAATAAACCATCAGACATCACCCAATTCTCTTTTCCATCTTATTGTTTAAATGGTTCCATTAAGTTTTCGTGAGACCCTCTTCGATCCAGACAGAATGCCAACTAATAACATTTCTTAACTTAGATTTTAATATCAAGATATCTTTCACATGAAAAACAAACTTGAGTTCTATCATAGTGGAAAGAAGTTTTATAACAAGTTTTCCCGATTCTTTTAGTTGTTAATAACAAGTTGTTAAAAATCTCATTAGTTGTAACCAAGAGATCATCTTTATTATCAATAGACAATTCGACAACATTAAATACTAATAACTTATTAGCCCTAGAAAATCTATTTTGAATTTCTTCAAACGTATTAAAGTTGGTGGGTAAAGGTATCTGAGATTGCTTCTCAAGGACCTCGAGGCAGGTTTTTAAAGCATCAAAATTAACTAATAACGAGACATGTTTCTTTCTAACTGCAGCGAGTTCTGCTGTCGACCTTTTAAATGCTATTGTAAACATTGACTTCAATAATTCTAATTGTCAATGCTTTTTAAGCTCTGTTCATGGGAATATTTAAGTAATTAATTTCACCCTGCGTGGATCATGAGGATTTTATTTGTTATGAGGTAAATTGTTACTCTGTAATTGAAAAGGGGAAAACATTTTTTTTAAACTGTTAATTCTCACTAAGATGTACTTAACAACTTCTTTTAATTAGAATTTCCTTAACTAACACAAAAACAAATAAAGTAATTAAAAAGAAAAAATATGGATTACAATAGTAATCAATACGCAACTATCAAGTGCAGGGTGGTTAATACTGGATAACATTTGGAGGAAGGAGGTTTGTTTTCACTTAAATTAAACAATCTGTTTACGATATATACGATTAAATTTTACACAGTATTGAAAACACGTTATTCCGACCAAATTATCAACAAAATAACAACAACAACAATAATAATAATAATATTCATAGTATACAACCAAAATACTGCAACAACAGAAGTAGATGTGTAAGTATATAAGTATGACAGTAATAAAAACGTTTTGGTATAATTATATTTTTCAATACAATATAAAACACAAAACAAAACCGTTTAACATTTTTTTAAATTAATTTATTCTAAACGCAACACTAAAAGCTTAATAACATATTAACACCTCTCGATATAATTTATAATTTAAATTATTTAACAAGTGGTTATGACAATACAAATAATCAGGAGTCACTATAAAAGTGTATAATTTTCATTACGCTGCACTGTTATATTTACATGGACATTACATGTAATAATATATGTGTTTGTATAACAAATCACAATTTGAAACGAACACGTATTATTCTGAAAAAATACATTAATCGTTTCGAACATTGTTCCAATATTCTAATTAATTGTGCAATTTGATAAATTAATGTATATGAAATTTGCATTAACAAATAATGACCAATTGTATACATACATTTTTGGGCATTTCATGATTTGTATAAGTAATAGCTATACAATAATAATAATTATTACGTCACACATAAATCAATTTGTTTGTTATGTATATCATTACTTTTTGTACACACAAGTAAAAAATACAAAATATACGAGTACAATATTATACATTTGATTATTTAAACACTGTATCATTAAATAGTAAACTATGTACAACGTGACATACTTATTTATGTTTAATATTTTGCAATGGAAAAAATTGTTTATTCAGTCATAAAAAAATTAAAAGTACTTAATGCATCATTCTATTAAATAAAATAGTACTGTTGAATTATTTGGAAAGCTTCGTGAAAAATAAAACAATACGTTTAAATATAAAGAAAAATGAAAAAATTAATTTAACATGTAACTACAAAATAGTATTTACCGTTTATTAACAATCAATTTTGTCATTTTAATAGTACAAAATAAAAATATTTGCTTAAAATTGTATGATAAATGAAATAAAACACTAAAATCACCACCACAAATCACGATAAAACAAAATATTTTTATTTAATCTATAGATAAAATGTACAATTGTTAACATTTTTGTTACACTCGAACGAAGGAAATAAATTAACTAACGTGCTGTTAATTTGAAAAATATTCTTTAAATTATTTGAAACACTAATTGAGCATATTTTTCCAACTATAAATGCCATTCATGTAATAATGTAGTGAGATATTAATTAGGAATTTTTAAAATATCAAAATTGAAATTATGTACAAATGTATGGAACAATTTACTATGCATAATTTATATATAGTATTTCGTTAAAAAAAAATTAAATGAGCTGTAAAATCATTATGATTCAGGTGCATGAAAATTAATAATTTTTTTTAAATTAAATTAAAAAAAAAACCACTACTGAATATGAAACCAAATCACCCATAAAATATATATTGTAATTAACCACAAGAAAAATAATTAAAACGACCAATTATTATTTACATAATATGTAATACATATTATGGAAAAAATATATATAATACAATTATTAACATTTGTTTATAATAAATTTAGGAAATGAAGGTCATAGTGTACATAGTTTTATTAATATATTAGTATTTATTATTTGTTCTATAATTCAAAATTATAGAAGTACTGAAGAAAGCTATTCAATTGATTAAACCTGAATTATTTGAAATATGTGACCAAAATGTTTTGTTAATATTATTTCTTATTAAAATATTATATATCTAATAGTAATTATAATTATTTTATAACTTTAAAACACTTAAGTTATTGTAAATAATGCTAGGATGTTAAATGTATAAAGTTAATAGCTAATTTTTATAAAAGATCTCGATAAACATTAATTAACTAGATACCTTCTTTGTGAATAATTACAAAATAGTATATAAATAATACTAATTGTTAAAAAAGAAAAAACAATTGAAAAATAATAACAAAGAAACTTTCCCAAAATTTGAATTATAGTTAAGGGAAAAAATTAATTTATTATCACAGAAAATTAATTATACGCTATTGTTACGAGTGTTTTACGAATAGTTAATTCCAGCAAAACAAAATCTACACATATACTAAATATAAATATACAACATTTTTCAAATTTTACATTACAAAAATAGCAACAATTGTTTATGAGCTAACGCATTTAATAAATAATCATTTAATCAACGCTGAAAGTGATCTCTTCTATTTTCGTAACATAAAATTGAAATGACCCTGTATATAAATAAATAAGTATAATAATAAAAAATAATAAAACAATTGCACGGTTTATGACAGAGACAAATCAATTTCATAAAACTAAAATGTCATTTTTGAAACATCAAACCATATACATTTACGATTAAAAATGCATAAACAGATTTATTGGTATTCCACGTATATAATTCACAATAATTTTATAACTTGCGACGATAAATGCATTCGATATTGAGAGTTACGGTCTATTACAGGAAGTGGATGAGCTTCTGAATTGAATACCCATTTTTCCAATGGTATGAGACTGTCATCACTGTATAATAGATATAAATACTGAAAAATAATTTATATTAATTAAAATGTCACTTGTTTTTAATCAATAACACATACTTTTAAAGTTTCAGCGAGAAAGAAACTTTGCTGAACATCATCCTTAATTGAATCTATTTGGTAAACGTCTTTAATTCCACTATATCCACCTGATACTCTACAATGTTTTTCAAAAGCCTTCAAGAAAAAATATCGATAATGTGAAATTAATAAAATTATTAATAATACCTATCTTGATCTAATTTTGTCCAGAATGGATATTATTATATCTTATATAAATACAAGCATGCAATAATTTTGACTGATTTGGCTTAGTGCTATTATGAAAAAAATAATACAAAATACAATTCATGTGAATAAATATATATTTTTGGATGCACAAAAGTAGGAGAATTTGGTATTTTCAATTTCCAATAGACTTACAAATAATATTATTAATGTGAAAAACAACTGAACTCAAATATCTTTATACAAATTTAAAGGTTTAATTTTGTTATTTACATTTTTCTTTTCTTAATTATAATAGTCTTTAAGAGGCAAATTTTAATATTTTAATTGGAAGAGTGAGTTTAGAAGGATCATAAGAGTGTGTCGTATAATGACGAGTTTTTTCAAAAAAATAAAAATGTCAATACCATATTTTTTTCTAAACTCTTCAGAAATAAGAACAGTTTGCTTGATGTATGAATGATAAATGATTACTATTAATCTAGAAGAGATTTTATTTGTTTTTAAAAATATTTATTGCTATAGATATTGATACACGATTACAAAACAACTTATCTGATTTTGTCTATTTGATATGATAATGGGATAGAAAGTAAAAAATAACTTCTAAAATTCAACAGACCATAAACAAAATATCTGTGATAATTTTATTAAAATTGGTTCAGTTACTTCTGAGTTAGTATAGTATAGATACTCATAGATATAGATTAAAATCTAATGATTTTATTTTACTTAATTTAAAAACCAATGTCTATTATTTTCATAATTCTTTGTAAACAGCTCTTACTTGTACAGCATCCCATCCCCATTCTCTGTATTTATTATCATGAGTTAAACGCCATAAAACAAAATATGATTCAATTGTTTCAGGTCGAAGAATATTATATTTTTCAGTGCCACGTACTGCGATTGCTTCAACATTGTCAGTAAATCTAAAAGCTTCAGGTCCTAATTTTGTTGCTGTTTTATCATAAGCTACATGGCATGTTTCTGTTAAACTAGCTCCAATATCACTATAGCGTTTAGATGAATCACTACCTAGAGCATCTCCAGCAAGAGCAAACATTCCACCTGCAATTAATGATCATGATCATTTAAAGGTTAAAACGAAAATTATTTTAAACATATTTAAATATCTTATTTTGACTATGGTTTATGATTACACAACTGGTAATAACATTTAAAACTATATATTATTTAAATTATACATACATCAAGGATATGGCTGAATTGGAAATTAAATCAGTTTTTTTTAATTGTTATTCTTATTATAATACTGTAGGTTATATTTATGCAATAAATGTTATTAAATATATATATCACATTTTGAAATCTTATTTACAACATTAATATATTCCAATAGTTAACCAATGTTATATATAAATATATTTGATTTAGAACTTAGGATTAAATATTGCATATGAAAAATAAGGACTTGTTCTGTATAATATAATATAAATATATCTTTAACCAAATGAAATTTTCATCATTACTGAAAATATTACATTCTGCTTGCAATATTGTTGGTACACATTTTTACTATATTTTACAAACGTAATATAGTAAATAATTACATATTTTTAATTTGAAGCTGTCTTTATAAAAAGCAAACCAGAATAAATGAAATTAGGTTTTTTAAAAACATATGTTTATTGTAAAAATTATACTATTAAATTGATATTATTTACCTGCAAAACACGACAAATGATCCATTTTGTGATCAAGACGATCAAAACGCATGTCTGCTAAATATGTTAGTCCAGAAGGAGAAGTTTGTATCAGACTATCCATAACACTTCCCATGGCGTCATCAAACATATCACGTGCTATTAAGTCTTTACCGTTAGACTGTATATATGATTTTAATAAATATTCATAAAAACTATCTCCAAGGCCTCCAAGTGATACATGGCCTAAAATATTTCAATAAAAATAATTTAACTATTTATATACATATCATTAAAAACATTATTAAGAACTAAATTAATTTTTGGGCAAAGTATTTTAAAATTGTAAATGCAGGGAAATAGTTGTAGCATTATATATATAATAATTTATATAACCATTTTTGATAAATTACTGTTTATTAATTTGTTAATAAATGGTTAACATTTTAAATTTTAATTAAGACAATTTTTTCAAACTAAATTATATTAATATAAAATAAATGAAATATGAGAAAAACAAACAGTATAAACAATTAGAAGAAACCAATATCTTTAAGACAACTTTATTTAATTGAGATAAGTAAATAGGAGTTTAACAGTTATAAAATATTAGTTATTATGTATACAACCATAACAACAAATAATTAAAGTTTAAATATTTTACTAGACAACTTTTGTATATTGTATAATGATTGTGGTCAGAAAAGACTTCACTTATTTAAATATTACCTATTTATCATCTTAATATGCCTACTACATTATTTATTCAATTTATAATTATTTTTTATTTTATATGTATACATATTCTTCCTTTTAATTTCAAAATGTAACAACCACTAATTATTATAATTAAAACCTAAGAAAATGTTTAATATAAAAATAGAAATAATAATTACGTTGTCCCCATTTTCCAGTAATTGGATTTAAGAAATTTGGATACAATCCATTAGGCCGATCGAGACTTCTCACAAATTGTCTAATGTGATTAGCTTTTTGTCTATAAATATTATTTCCAGTGATGTCAGATAAATATACAAATTCTAAATGCAAAGTCCCAAATTCTGATAATATACTACTTCCACCACTTGCCCATAAATAATTTTTGCTAATCTGAAAATTCAACAAAACAAATATAATGTGAAAGTAAATAATATATTTGTAATTTAACAATATGACACTAGAGTAATTAAAAAAAAAATTTACTAAATAATTTAAATTTAGTATATAATAAAGGTATTTTATTTTATTTTAAGAAAAGAATTAAGAAAACACCACTAATTTAAATAACATTTTCATATGTTAACAATTATAAATTCTTTTGTAATTGTTTTTATATAAATTTAATATGAAAAAATGCCAAATTCATACTTACTCCAGTTTTCAAATTGATTAATGAATATGGAATGCCTGTAGGAGTTTGAAATGCTGGTAGTAATTTGTTTGCAACATATTCTGCTTTTTCCCGAAATAAAGGATCACCTGTCATAGCATAACAAGTGAGGAAACCACCAATAAATCGAATATTTGTTTCAAAAACTGATACATCTATTTTCTGTAAAGGCAATAACAAAATATAAATAATAATTATTACTATTAGGTTAGATCGAGCTAAATTATATACCTCTAGGTTACACACTTTATATTATATACACATTTATTAGATTAACTGAAAAAAATAATATTAATTTACTTACCACATTTTCTAAAGTAAAATTATTCGCAACCCAATCTCTTCCAACTTCAAACTCGTCATTTAAGCCCATGATTAACAATGTATCTAGTGAATCTACAATAGTTGCACCCATACTAGCTGATCCAAATACACCTCCAGAATGTTCTCGTTTTGATACAGGTTTTAATTCATTTTTACCCCATGCATATTTGGCATAATTATCCCAACTATGTTTCATCATCTTAAACAAATAAAAGTTAATACATATTTGAACCTTCGGTGTAAAAACATTACTTATCATTGAACTAATTCTCTCAGGGGAGAACTAAGTGATAGTGTAACAGGTATAGTGAACTCAGGGGTCCGAGCTCTAGCCCTCTAGATTAGGGATTAAGTACAAGATTAATAAATAATACTGCCTAGTTAAAACAAAATGTTATGAAAACAACTACACCAAAACCTCAGATAAACTACATGAAATGTGACAAGTATATATAGAACGGATCAAGTTGACATTTAGTTGATGTTCCAAGCACTTATAATATCAAAATAGTAGCCAATAAGAAATAAGATGTTTGGGAGTAGATCAACTAATTATTAATAAAAATATATAGCATAGTGTATTCAAAGATTCGGAACTAATTTTTTTTTAAAAGAAAACAAGTTCTGAAAATTTTTTTTATTTAGCTTCCAACATAATCCTTTTTGTTTTCTATATAAATATTTAAATCCTCGTAAAGTTGTTAGAAAGCTTTGGAGAAATTGTTTTCTGGAAAGTTTTTTGAACAATCTCGTCACATTTTGTTATATGGTCTCCATCACATCATCAAAACATTCTCCTTTCAAGATAATTTTTAACTTCGAAAATAGAAAAAATCGGCAGAGACCAGATCTTACAAATACGACGGGTAGTCGAAAATAGTAACCAATTTTCTCCTCAAAAACTAGGTTACCAATATCCATGAATGTGTAGCAGCATTGTCATATAGCAAGAACCAGTCATTTGTGTGATACAAATTTGGAAGCACGCGCTGTATATTTATTCAAAAGTCGACCGAGGACATTTTGGTAAAATACCGCATAAACTATTAAGGCAGAAGGAACAAATTCACTATGAATGATGTCGATGAAATCGAAAAAAAAATAAACATAGTCTTTACTTTTTATTTCGTCACACAAACTCTGATTGGCCTCGCCCTTTAACAGAACCACGGTATTTTGCAGTTTGAGATTTTGTGAAAGGATCATACTGAAAACATCACGATTTATCACTGGTAACAATTTTATTTTAAAACATTTTTTTAGCTATCCGCTCCTTTAATGAAATTGCCTAATGTTTCTACCCAGTGCTCTTTCTGTTCCACCTTTAGTGAGTGAGAGATAAACATTGTACACACTTCTTTTTACCAAGAACTTCGCATAAAATAGTATGGATGATCCCTTTACTAATTTACAGTTGTTCCGATTGTATCCCTGTGCTTTTTCGATGGTCATTGCTAATGCGAGTTACACTGGAAACTGCTCAATGTAAATTTAATGTTTGGATTTTGATTTCTTGAACACAAACGACGTAGGATATTTTCGCTCATATAGTCTTTGTATTTTTTTCCAATTTTTTTTTAAATTGAATGGAAAGCACGTTGTCAATATGACTATAAATAATGTGCGTATTTGCTGTCGTTGAGTAATATTTGATGCATCGGCAAGTGTTCTAATGTCACTGATTTTTTTTCTATTTCCGAAATTAAAAACTACCTTTAAAGGAAAACGTTTTGATGATGTGGAAGCTTTCTAATAAAATGTGACAAGGTTATTGAAAAACATTTTCTCTTGAGATTTCCAGCAACTGTACAAGCGTTTAAATATTTGTATAGAAAGGGAAGGAGACTATATTGAAAGCAAAATAAAAATTGTTTTTATAACCGGTTTTATCTTTCTTAAAAAAATTAGATCTAGAACTTTTTGAATACTCTGATATATATAAGCATATTCATGTATTTTATATTAAACAGGAATATGATATAAATCCATTTAAAAATTTCAACTACTATACTCTGCTTGATAATTAAATGTAGCACTCGAAATAAAAAAAAATTATGTATTTAATTAGATTTGTTTTAATATATCACTTAATTTTAGTCTTGCATAACGTCAATTATAGTTATCTTTTAATTCTACACTTATTTAGATTATCATAAATAAATAACAATTATCAATTAATTTAATTTACAAAGAAATGTTGATTAAATTACAAACTACATAAATTATATAAAATATTTTTGCAATAGGTAGATCAAGTACTTGAATTTCTGTAATTTGGTTAAATTAATTAGGGAATTTGGAAAATATGAACTATATTTCTTCATTAAATCGTAATCTTAAAAATTTGAACTTCATACAATTTTTACACTTGTGTATCTTCTTTACTTTAATTTTAAAATGGAATAAAAATGTAATAAATATATACTTATTTATTACATCCAGCTCAAGATTAACAAAAACATTGAAAGTTTGTTTTTTGTTGTTTTTTAAAGATCAATAGTAACGTGATAGAGAGAAAAACATTTATTTTGGATAACTACTAATCTTAACTATTAGCGTTGATAAATAAGGGGCTTTTAATTACTATACAAAAAGCTTTTTCTTCTTAGGGTTGATGGCTATAGTACTGAACATCTTAATTTTTTAAGAAATTATTATTTTTTATTATGATTCAGATTTAGCTATTTCAATTTTTAATTGGTTTGTGAATTATTTGAAAAGGAACTTATCAAAACTGATCAAATTTATAAGTTCATAATGAAATCCAATAAAATAAAGTTCATAGACAAATATTGGTAGTTTTATTTCAATATTTTGAACATCGTCAGTATTATTAATGTAAAAATTGTATAAGTTATTTTAGTTATCAATGTTGTGATTTGTAAGTGAATGGAAAAAATCTGTTATACTATATATATATAAAAAAAAATAAAAGCATTACATGTACTAAGGATAATGAAAAGAAAACTACACAAATATATATGTAAATAGGTAGATCATTTTAACATTTATTTTTCCAACACATTTACAACTGAATTGTATAAGGATCTATTAATTTATTAATCTATTATATTTAAAGCAAAAACACTTACTTCTTTGATTTTATTTCGTCTCTGTCTTAGGTCATCACTATCAATGTTTTGAGTTGTTTCAACATGTTTAATAAACGATTCAGGTTGATTACTGGAATTATTATTACTTATATGACGTTTAACAGCGTTGCCCGTATCTGGTCTTTCCAACACTTTTCTCTTATCGAAATAGTCTTCATCAATTTTGGCTGACAAGACCTTCTTGTCAAAAGCCGCGTGTGGATCCTCCAGTACGCCATCATGCCTGCCATGAGCAGGCAACAACAATTCGGGCCCTGCGTTCTGTATTTGCTTGTATACATTGTTAATGGTGCCTCCGTAATTCGCCTTGAATTCGGGCAAATAGAACACGGCGCCGAAACAGATGATGGTCAACGAAATGAACACCAGCACAACCAAACAGAATTCACTGTTCCTCCGTGTTCGTCTGCTGAATGGTACGGGTGCACCGTTGAGGTATTTATGGTATTGTGGCAGTAACGAAGTCGGATTCGTCATCGTTACGGACAATATTCACGGGAATTTTCGACGTTGCGTACTTTCACATAATAATATTAATAGGTGACGAGTAGTAGGTAACGATTTGACGGCTGACATTAACTTTACCCGACACGACCGCGTTGTTCGTAAACGAGCTTTCAGCTATCAGTGGTAGAATAATTATTATATGCCAGAAAAGAACATTTGTATTTTAATATTAATTATTATTACAACAATTGTATTATTAAAACAATTTGACAAAAAAAAAAAACGAAACGATACAACAGATTACTACACCGATAAAAACATGAATCGAACGCGCGTTCACCTACTACTGAATTATCAAATGCAATTCAAACCACTTCTCTTACATGACGATCGGTCAATTTCCACGAATCGCTACAAATTTTCTATCCTCCGATACAATAATATCTATTACTGATAACACCATCTGTCCTATAATACATTTTTTTCGACGTGATAATATGCAGGTATTCCTCGAGATCCATAGCGCTTTTATATATGACCACATTATTGTGTATTAACGAATTCGGAAAACGATATTTTATATTAATTAAAAAACATTTTCAATTGTTTTTATCCTACAAATGTTTTTCTTTTAACGTGTTCGTTATATTAATTTAGTACGCCTAAAAATTCAAAAATTAACGATTGTTGTCCCATGTATTTTTTTAGCTTCACAGGCTATTAAATCCCTTTGTGGTTTCTGTTAAAAATCTACATCCTTAATTCTTTAAATATAATTTATTATACAGTACATCTAACATTAACGTAGTTTTCCTACCGATCATTTTTTATTTGGCTTGTCAGTACATGCACGTTTTATTAATTTACTCTCCTTCAATCATACCATATCCCGCTTATTCTGACCTCGATTTTTGAAAATCTCATACGTAATAAAAAATCGTGTTATTTTTTTGATAAATTTTGAACACATTTTAATTTGTTTCGTTATTATGACGCAATATTTATTAATATTATATAAGACTTTTATAATCGACTTTAGTATAGTTTACTTGAATTAGTTGGATTGTCATACAACATGCAATGATGTTGCGTAATAAATTAAAATATAAAAATATGTGACATTTTACAAAAATAATTATAAAATAGCACTTATAATATAAGAATGCATAGATATAAATATTTATTTTGAAATATTGAAAAACAATAGTCGAAAGAATGTCAAATAATAGAATTTTAAGCTCCTTAGTGTGTAAACTGCGCAGTAAATGATCTATTTGAAATAAAATATTTTTGTTGGTAAATATGATTTGATAGATTTAAAATATGATAAATAAAATGTATAGCTACAATGATATGAATACATATATATATATATATATATATAAAATACACGTAACTGTCTTTAAAATTGGAACTAAATTACTAATAGCTGTTATCAATGATAACAGTTAAAGTGTAAACATAAAACAACGCTTAAAGATTTAAAATTTTATTTATTGTTACAAAAATGTAGGAAAAGAAGCACGAAATATATTTTCTGCTGTTTATTTTTTAAATATAAACCTGTGGTTTACCTTTACAAAATCTGAATAATCGTGTGGTATAGTACAAATTATAAATTGTTATATTACTGCTCTATACTACTATTGCACTTGGTTACATTAAACCTAACTGGGTAAATATATGACACTGCATCTATTAATTTTACTTGTGTAGTTTGTAAATAAACTTATTTGTATTTTTGAATACATACATACATGTTTAGGTTTATTAAAATAATTTATCATGGATTGGATGTATGATGGTATGAAAGTACAAACGGAAGACTATCTTTTAGGGAAAAAGGTTGATAAACATTTGAACTCAAAAGTGGATAATGGTAATTTATTAATTATATTATATTATTATTTTAGTGTATTATCAATTATTATTTATTATGTTACATTATTATTATAATTTTAAATCTTTATTTTTAGATAATAATTATCAAATATATACTATAAATATTATAATTTATAAATTTAATAGTTCAATTCTACTTATATATATAAAGATATTTTTTTGTTTTCAAAACAAAAGTACACATATTAGTTCAAAATTTAAATTGTTCAATTTATAAATAGTATTTATCTTACTTATTTTACAAATTGATCTTTATTATACACTATCATTTTCTGTGCTTGTCCATAATATAATAAAATATTTTTATGCAAATATGTAAAGTAATTTTAAATATCTATTTGTTTTATTATAATTAATATTATGAAACATTAAACAATATTAAATCAATTAGTTATTAAAACATTCAAAATATTCTTAATTAAATTACAATTTATCGTTAAATAATATTGATATACATTATATATACTAATAAATTAATACATCCTATAATTTAATATTTTACTATAAATTACAAACTACAAATTAAATTAATGTTTTATATCTAACTTATGTATTTTGTTTTTTTGTAGATTCTATTTTACCACCTCAAATATGCCCACCAAATAACATGTTTTCTCAAGTAGATATGTCAAAAAAAATTTTAGAAGATCCATTAGTAAAAATAAAAAAACGGGAAATTGAATGTACACAAAACATTCTGAAGAATGCAAAGCCTATAAAAAAACAAAAGATAAAACCTGAAAAACATACTATTGATGATCATCAATTGGATATTATACTTGTAAGCCGTTTGAAATCCTATGAAAAAGCAGGATTAGATCTTGCAAAAATATTGTCAATTACAAAACATAAAGAAAAGAAAGAACACAAAAGCAAACACAAATCTAATAAATCTTGTTCTGAAAATTATGAAAAAAATGATAACAATGAAAAGTCTGTTACAAAACAAAATAAACATATACAGAAGACAAATCATTTTGAACGGGAAAATAAAAGGCAAAATGATAAAAAATCACTTGAATATAAAGATCATAAACGTATTGAAAATAAAAATAAGAATGAACGCCATAGATCAGTTTCATCTTCAGATAATGTAGAATCTTCCAAGAGAAATAAAATGATAAATGAATATAAACATCATAAAAATGGTAATCAAAAATATAAAGATAATCATAGTAAACTAAAACATAGGTCAATTAGTACTGATCGTGATAATAATTATCAAAGTTCTAAAAAACAGAAGAATGAACACCATAGTTCAATATCAGAAGAAATACACAAACATCAAAATGATAAAAATTCAAAATATAAATGTAAAAATAATGAACATATTGAAGAGGACAATAAAAAATATAATGATAATACAAAAAAAGATAAAAAACTAAAGTATAAGCAGCAAGAAGAAAAAAATAGAAAGAAAGAATACAAAAATTATAAAAGGAATAATTCAGAAAGTTCAGATTGGGAACAAGAACAAAAACAACAACAAAATTTTGAATTAAAGACCAATTTTAATGAACATAGTAAATATAAATTGAAAAGTCAGGAACATTATAGATTAAACAGTTTGGATAGAGAACATGAATCTAATATTTCAAAAGATTCAAAAAATAGACATGGGCATAATGAAAATGTTAATCAAAAAAGCAGATCAAGAAGTCCCCAAAAGATAAATTATCAAATGGCAAAAGAAATGAAAAAAGATAAACATAGATGTAAATCTTATAATTCATCCAGTTCAGAAGATGAAAGAAAAAACAAAAATAAACATACCTCAAAACGTCAGTATAGTCCTGAATTACAATCAAATAGTGAAAAACATGAACAAAATGATCATGAACAAAGAAAGAAATTTGGATTGTTTGTGAGTTTCAAATTTTTTTTAATTAATTGAATTGTTCAATAATTTAATAATATTAACATTAACAAAAATGAAATATTTAGGTATAAACATACAATCATCACTCATCAATTAAAATCAGTTTTTAAAATTTTATGGTTTTAAGTATTTGGAAATATTGTTTTGGTACTCTTTAAAATGTTTTAAAGACGAAAAATATAAATGTTCTAATTTTTAATATTTATTAGATTCCAAAAGGTTACAGTATGAAGAAATCATCTCTTAGTCCTTCATATGTGAAAGTTAAGAAAAGTACAAATAATATTATTCAACCAAAATCGCCACCAGTAAAAAAGAAAAAATTGACTGATGAAGATATGGAACGAATGAGAAAAGAAATGATGAAAGATGCTATAATCAGAGATAAGGAACGTTCTTCAAATGTAATTCGTTATAGAAAAGAAGATAAAAAGGAGGAAGAAAAACAAAAGCCATACAGTAAAGAGTTTTTAATGTAAGTACCTATATATTTATAAAAGAATTCTCAATAAATATTTTAAAAATATTTTCAGAAAACAACTGTCACACGCAGCTTCACAAGTCAGTGTTGAAAGAAGTATCAAATCCAGTGTAAATAACCTACAAAAATATCATAGTATTGCTGATTAATTTGATATATTTATACGTAATTGATTTTTTGTGTAAGCGATAGTTTTATTAAGTTTATTTTTGATTATAATTCAAATAATATTTATACAAATTTGTTGTCATTATGTAAAATTATTTAACAATTTTATCATCTATAATGAAATACGTTTATTGATATTAATCTTATATTCTGATAATATAGTTTACTCAGGACATTACTAGTTTTGACCATATTGTAAATAATCTAGTATTCCAGATTTGGTGTTTTAGTATTACTACTATTTCATCACATATCATTAGTAATTTATTTTATTATTTTTCATCAGTATCTTACAATTACAAATTATACAAGCATAGTGTTTATAATAGTTTTTAAGCTAAATTATTCATTTGCGTTCATTAAAATCAGTGATTAAACGTTTTAGGTAAATGACAAAAATTATAAAAATCAATAGAAAACATTTATATGACCATTGATGAAGACTACATCAATTAAAAGTTGAACACACAGTTAAATCATGATTATGATGATTGATGTAAATAAATCTATAAATAGTGACTATACTAGTTGTCAAGTTGTATACTCAAATTAATTTTTATGTTTTAAAAGTTATTCAAATATATACAAGTCTTAAAAATTAAATGATTTTTTTTAATCGAGAAAATTATCAATTTAAAGTTTAACAAATGTTATAGATATCCAAATGTAATAATATCAATTATTTGTACTTAAATATAGAATAAATGGTAAGAAATTATATTTAACTATAAGAAATATTTTTTATAACCAATGTTTTATATACTAATGATTAATATTGTAATACACATATAAACTTACCTGTAATATTTTATTTTAACGTCTATTTAAATATTAAATGAATGATATTAAAACGAAGTTCAGTGCTAGACCAAACGAATATGTATTAAATAAATAATTAACAAAATTGTCATTCAACGGTAATTAAAAATAATTCGTATTTAATGTTCAAATGAAGAAAAATGTAATTTACTATTTCTTCCAAATATATATTTTTCTTTCCATGGTATTGATAAAATGAAATAGATTTAAATAGTATCATCAATTAAGAATAATTTTGTTAAATAGCTCAACTATTAAGATAAAATGGTAATATGTGATTGTATTGAATAATGTGAATTTATTTTTAATATTTAAGATGAATAGTATTTAATATTAAATAATTTGGTTCTGTTTAAATTGCTAATAAACAACTGATTTTTTGTATAAGGTTTTTTCGTTTGCCAATAATCTTAATATGCTAAATGACTGATATTTTTAAAGGTGAGAAATGGGCGTTTTTCAAATACACATTTTACTTTTTGACTATTTAAAATATATCGATTGTATAAAAAAGTATTCTAGTTTTGTATTTTTTATCATTTAATTTTAAAATACATTTTGATCAAATGTTTAGTAAAAAATAATTATATTTTTTGGTAATTTATAATTTTTAAATTTATTATGAATGACTAAAGCTTATAAAAACATGCTTTTATGAAAAATTCTTATTTAATTATTACCACATTAAGTTAGAAAACAATATTAAAGAAGCACAAATTCAGCAAAATATTTAACATGCAATATAGTTTATTGATCGATGATAACAATTTTTTTATTATTTTCAAAATATATTTGGCTATTCAAATTACATAATTATAAATAATAGAAATATATTTTTAATAGACAATTACATAGTTTCAATTATAACCATTGTGTTTTAGTGTTATAGAAATTATTGTTTAAAAAATATATTATGTTCTTCATTATCTTCAATTACAAATAGAATATTATCTTTATTCATTTTGTGATCTTAATTATAATATATTATATTAACATTTAGATTTGAGTGACATTTGGGATCGGCTATTTAGCCATCGTCCATTCTTGCAAGGAGAAATAAAGTATTTCTTATCAGAATTTGATGTAAGGTTGACTTATTTTTAAAATTATTTTAACAAATAATAATTTTTTACTAAAATTAATTTTAGAAAAAACAATACAGAGTTGATGAAGATAACCTTAACAAAATTTCTGAACTTATTGGTGACATAAAGGAAAATAAAATTGAAAAGTTTTTACGATTGAGTGGAGAAAATGTATCGTTATTAAATTCTGCCATTAACAAAGCATTGGATTTTAGTCAAGTAATTTTGGATCAAGAAAATAACATTATTTCGGTAAGTTTTTTGAACAGTTATTTTAAAATTTATTTTGAAATGCTTGATTTGAATATTTATAGGAAGTGGAATTAAAAACTAAAGAAGAATTCCACGAACGGCGTCAAAAAGAGTTGGAAACATTTAAGTCTGATTTGAAAACTAAATATGAAAGTATAGATAAAGATATTGAGGATAAAATAAAAACAATTAAAGAAAATTACGAAGAAGACATTAATAAACTTATTGCAGAAAATCAATAACAAATATGGATTATAAAATTAAGATTAAAACGGATCAAAAGTTTTTGGATCTGTTTCAAAAAATTAAAAAAACAAATGTCGAAATTCCCTCTTATGTTAATGAATGTTTTTCCATGAAATTGTTGGATTTAGATACTTTTAAGTGGTTTAGTGAACATTTGAAAAAAATTGATGGTCCCCCTTTATATACATTGATCACAGAAGATAGTATAATTTTACCTAGCCCACCAGTTGTTGAGCCTAGTTTAGAATATAAAGAAAAAATGAAACAGTTGGAACAACGTATAAGAAATATAGAATATGATGCGATGACAAAAAATGTAGATTTTCGAAGAGTTAGACTACCAGAAGATACCATTTCTTATCAAAGTGAATGTTTTTATATTTTAATAGATTTAAGATTTTTTTGTTTGCATACAATTTCTTTTAATAGATAATGTATATTATTTAATATATAGTCTCAATAAATATTACTAATAATTTGTTAACTGTAATAAATATTTAATTTAAATATGTTTCAATATATTTAACTGTACTAACAAAACTAAGAGTACATAAAAACCTTTGTAATTTTACGGATTGTTTTCAATTAATAATCTTATTTTATATTTTATAATGAAAAATATATTTTATTTCTTAATGCAAACAATTTTTAGTCTGAAACCATTATTTCACAAATTATAGGTTATAAGATCATATGTGATTTAACTAATGATAAATAATTATTTAATGTTATTGGTCTAGATTTAAGAAATTAAATATCGTTTTATTTAAGATATTTTTATTTGTTAAATTGATATCCAAGTCTTAATTTTTCATATTTTTTATTTTCAGTTAAACAGATCAATCGGCAGTTAATTGCTGTTCTTCAGTTTGTGATTTCAACTGCTGCAGGATTTTTATTTGGATTTTTGGGTATTGAATTGATGTTGAATACTACTTTTGATTTGGGTTTCAAGTTATTATTGGGAATCATGTGTGCTCTGATTATTGCATTAGCTGAAATTTATTTTTTGGCCAAGAAATTGTCTGAAGATTATAATGAGCCACCATTAGAAACAAGTAGCAAAGTTCATCAAGATTAATTGTTATCATTTTGCATAAACAATTATATTGTTATTCATTTGTTTTTAAATGCATTTTTCCATTATATTAAATATAATTTGTCCTAAATTGTTTTTTGTCTTGGATATATTTCATCACGGTGTTTATATATATAAAATTTGTAAACTATTAATAAACTATTTTTTTAAATATGTATCAAGTAAAATGAAGTAAATGTAAGTCGTTTTTTAAAAATATTTTATATGAATTAAAGACAGTAGAATGATGAGTGTATATTATATATTATTAAAATTATCCTAATAAAATGAATTCATAATTTTTTATAATCAAATTTAAAAATTAATTTCAAATGTTTAATATTGCCGACTTATGTTTAAAATTAATATATTTGATTTTACAAAGTTTGTTCAAAATATGTTATGACATGTGTAAATAAAATTTATGTTTTTCAAATTTGGATATTGTATATCTGAAAAGAATAAATATTTATTAAAATTTCTTTTAGATATTTGATTTTAGGTGCGTATTTACATCGTAGATTAATTATTTCCAAACGAAGAGTATAAGGCAACTTCAGTGTGAATTATAATATAAATTGAACAAAATTATTTATTCGAATATGACAGTAACGTTACCGAAATATTACACATAGTATTTTTTTAGATAATTCTTAAAGGCTGGTAAAAACAACGGTAAGTGGCACATAGGGAAAATTAATTTTGTTAATTAAGAACGAGCGAGTTTAAAAAGCAAAGTAACACGTACTGGTGTTTTCAAAACGTTATCGTAGATTAAATTTTTTGAATATTTTTCCAAAACTAGAACACCTTTTGTTTCGCGATTGTTTCATTATTTCATCATCATCTACACTAATCTGCGATCAAATTCACTAGTCACCGAAAATGCGCGTGGTTCATTCTATTGAATGATAGAAATTCGTCTGAATGACAATTTAATACTTTCGCGCCTTGTACTTTTAAACTAATTCCGTTCGTTGTATTAATCGCCCGCCGATTGTTAATCATTATATCAAAATGGATGTTATCTTTGAACCGCGGGCAAGTGTCGCGTCATAAAAAAATATTCCCGAAATAAGTTTTGTGTAAGTAAATAAGTACATTAATATCCCGTGTGTGTGTTACCCGTCTAATTCGCGGGGCTATCGTTTGAAGACTTCCCGCGTAATGAATTAGTGGCATCTAGTAGCAGCGATGCGTACGACGTTATCACGTCGCTGTGCACTCGTCAAAACGAGGGGAAAAAATAATGTAAACACACGCCGACAGGTGTATGTATACACATTGACACATCAGCAACCTGTAAACGGCCAACGCAACTGCCACACACTCAAGTATTCGAGACAGTAGCTGCCAACGAAGAAGTCCGCTCTCAGGTTCTCGATGTAGTCCACTCGCGATTTCTGACCCAGTCTTGCACGACAGATCGACGTGTATTTCGTTACGTTTTTAGGGTCCTTTTTTACGTGGTACATTTACTACAAACTTCGCGTCTTCCTGTCCACAATTTTTTTTTTTTTGATTTTAAATATGGCTCCAATCAAGGGCAGAAAGAGTGGCTCCAACAAGAACTTGCCTATACTCAGCCACGAGTACATCATACAGAATCATGCCGACATTGTGGCTTGTATAGCCATGATTATTGTCATTGGTCTCATGGTCCAAGTAAGCGTAGATTTGGCTTGAACATATCTCCGAGAACTTAATTCTTCGTTTTTACGTTCATTTGTTTTTTTTTTCTATTTGCAGATCACTTCTCCAGTGTCATCCTTGTTTGTAGCCCTGCAATATGGCCAGGCTACGGAACAACGTCAAAATGTTTCACAAGCATATGGTATTGGAATAAAGGATTTGTGTTCTATTTTCTTTTATTTTCTTATTTGCATCATATTCCATGCCATTATTCAAGAATATATTTTGGATGTAAGTTGCACACTAGTTGTATTTTTATAAAAAAGTATATGCAAACAAGCATATACTTAAAAATTAAGTCGAATAAAATCCATTAATGTATAATTTTGTAATTATTTCATAAATTGAATAATAAAATTAGTGACGACCTAGGTATATTTTATTTAAATATTTAATAGTATAATACTATATGAAATGGATTAATGTAATTAATATTTTTTATTTTTGATACATATTCCAACCAAAATCTACACATTTTATTTTTACTTGTAAATTATAATAGTCAAAATTTATAAATTTATTGGTACCTAGAAGAATATTACATATTCTTAGTGGTTGTAAAAATTGCTTAATATATTTTAAACAAGTTTAAAACTATCTAAATTATTTAAAAATCAATTTATGTATTTTCCCTATATTGTGTTTGTTGTTTTATTTATTTAGGAACTCTTGTTGAAGTCACGGGGGAACATTTTTAAATAATAGAAATTGGATTATCTTAGGGGTTTTGGAACAAAGAATTTGAAATTAGTTGTGCTAGGAAAAAATTGTGACTTAATACAAATTTGATTACTAAGTAAATATTGACTATTATTTGTTATCTTTTCCATATAAAATTCAAATGTGTATTATTTTTCCACATTTTTTTAAAATGTACTGTTAGACAAATAATCGGTTAATTATTTAATCAAATGGTTATCGTATGATCTCAGCATCCTAGAATTTATATATTTATTATTTATTTACAGAAAGTATGTCGTAAATTTCATTTATCAAAATCTAAAAATTCAAAATTTAATGAATGTGGTCAGTTGATTGTGTTTAATGGAATTTGTTTGCTTTGGGCATTAGATATTGTAGTAAAGTATGTATTTTTCCAAAAATTATTTTGGAATTAAAATTAAATTATATTTGTCAAATTATTAAATAATTATTTTGTAACACTTGCAGAGAAAATTGGTTATCTAATCTTTCTTTGTTGTGGATTGGATACCCAAATAATACATTATCATTCTCAACAAAATTCTTTTACATAATTCAATTCTCCTACTGGGCACATATTATACCCGAATTGTACTTCCAAAAAATTAAAAAAGAGGAAATATTTAATAGAGTGAAGTATTCTGTCTTACACTTAGCATTTGTTTCATCTATATATATAACTAAGTAATTATAACCCATATAGTAAGATGATAATAAATAAAGTTATTAACATTGTATGTACATTTTAGCTTCCATCGTATTGGTATTGTAATTTTGTTGTTGCATTATATTTCCGGATTTATCAAACATGCTGTCAAATTAATTGATATCACTGAAAAAGAAGAAGATAGTAAAAAAGTCCAACGTAAGTAGTTTAATTTTGGCAATCAACAAACAAGAAATCGAATAATTAATTATTTTAAATAAAAATTGAACGCTCTTTTTCATATTTTTATTAATTGATTAAAAATGATTAATTAGCCATACATGTTTATTATTTTTAACCATAATTCTTGATATTTGTTTTATTAATTTTTTTTTTAAATATATAATTATTTTTTAACTTTTTGAAAATATTGAAACATTAATTTAATGTTCAGATTCAAAATTAATAAATAGGAGAGTCATTTAAATTTAAAACATAATAATTTTTAAAGTTATCATTAAAATCATATAATCGTTTGTCCATTTAATCATTTTTTCTTTTTAACTTTGTTTTTATTGTATATTTCAATCTACAAACATTTATGTATTTACATGTTTTAGTATATTTAACATTCACTATATAAATATTTTGTTTATTTTTAGTTGCTCAAACAGTGTACAGTTCATTATTTTTTGCTGTACAATCATTGATATTGATCCTGTCTCAGACAGTGCTATGGTTTGGTCTCAAAGATATCGAGTACAGTGGAGAAATACAAGACTTTAATACTCCCTTGTCCAAATTATTGTTTTCAATTGGTGCATTAGTTACACAAGCTTGGATTATTTATGAATTTTCCATTGAACAAAGTACCTATGGTTTTAATATAATTACTTCACTAGGATTTTTCAAATCTAAACCCAAAACATCACGTACCGACAGTGTGAATAAAAAACGCAAGAATGCAGGTATGTGTTAAATTTTAAAAGATAATGTCTTGTAATGTATTTGGTTATGATTATGTTAATTTTTTTATTTTTAGCTAATCGAAAGTTCAACGAACTGACAGAAGCTGATCAAAATATCAAAAATACATTAAAAAATGAAGTAAAGAAAGCAACAAAGGTCGTTAAAATAGCTAAGTAATTTAAACCCACATATTCAATAAAAATTGATGCAATTTTTGGTTTATCAAGTGTGTTATATGTTAGCAATATTTGTCATACATTTACATGCACACAAAATTATAATATAATTATTGTTATTATTATATATATATACATATATATATATATATATATATA
>JAIPRN010000864.1:11250-62352 GCA_025469175.1 Geopemphigus sp. TES_GeoC_2020 | reverse complement strand
AAAAAAAAAAAAAAAAAAAAAAAAAAAAACCCGATACGGACGTAATTTACCGCGTCTTCGTTAGAAAACCGTGTACTACGGAAATCCGACGTGGACGAAATGTTTGGAACCGGATTACTTTCGAACTATATAGTTTACGCGCGAAACGGAGGGGGTAACGACAAACGAACAAATCGTAGTGTACGAACGAACTCCCCGTCCGTTACGGTCAGCGGGAGGTAATGCCGATTGTAATTATTAAAACTCCCGACCGACAATTCCGCGCAACGTGTATAAGTCACTAAAAAACTAGACCTTTCACACGGTGCCGACTGCGACCACTCGTCACGTCGTTAATCGCAATAAAAAAAAAAAACAAAGACTCTCGTCAGTAAAGAAAGACGACTGTAATAATGTAACGCGCGTGAAAACAACGAATTGAAACAATTCACGCGAAATAATAAAACCGAACGCGCGTGAACGCACGAACTAAAACGAGTAAAAGTGTACGTGAAAAACCCGACACTCGAGTCGTATGGTGATAGTGCAAGCATGGAAGAGAGACGCGCCGTAGAATATGCAAACATTCAACATTTCCATACATCCGTACTTAGCACGTAGACTATTCTAAAAAGGAAAAAAAACGACGCGTCGTTCAAACGTACATTTCGATTTTATTTATATATACGTTAACGTATTATAATATTTGTACAGTTTCGGAACGGAAATCCGCGTTCGTAGTATCACTCGGTTTTCATACGTTTTAAATGCACGTGCGTGTTGCGCGCGGTGTATACATTTTTTGGCGAGTTAACTATTTGCTTATGCGAAAATCAATTTAAAAGCGCGCGTATCTTCGTTCTCCAGCCTTTAATGCTTTTTAATTGAATTCCGCCCGACTTTCGGCTTAGGTTACGCGGGATTTCCGGTTTAATCTTCGTCCGTCAGGTATA
Source organism: Geopemphigus sp. TES_GeoC_2020 (assembly GCA_025469175.1). Taxonomy (NCBI): domain Eukaryota; kingdom Metazoa; phylum Arthropoda; class Insecta; order Hemiptera; family Aphididae; genus Geopemphigus; species Geopemphigus sp. TES_GeoC_2020. The sequence continues at coordinate 61,420 of JAIPRN010000864.1, read as the reverse complement.
CCGTTTGCGGTCAAAAACTTTTGTACCGTACCCCTTCGAAGTTTTAAAAGAGAGAATATTGTTTTTGAAATCGCGTAATCTATATATATATATATATATATCCGTTAGTTACGTATTACCGTACGTACTTATTCGGCACACAGGTCATTTCGTTTATTTTCCCTTTCGTGTTTTCGATTAAACACGTTCCGTCGGGTCGGACGATCGACGAATACAATAGTCTAACAAAATTTCGGTACAAATAACGCGAACGACGACGACACGACGACATTACCGAAAAACACAAAACAGGCGTTTTCAAAAAAGAAAAACAATTCTTTCGAAAATAATAACTTCGTATTTTGTAAATGACACGCGGCCCCGTTTTTTCGCTTTTAAAATAAACGTTCGTAAATCCGTTGGTTTTTTCCATTATTACACGGTCTCGCGGTTTGTGTTAATTTTCTAATTACCACGGTTTTTTACTTCACGTAACGAACGTTAACTGTCGTTTACTTTCGCTCGTGCGTTAAATCGTCGGCACGTGTAGGGAAAAAATATCGCGCCTTCGCCGATTCGATTATCGTCGTCCGTCGGTGTAGAAACGTAATAACAACACGACGACGACGACGACGACGAATGCCCGTTGACGACGGGAATACTTCGATGCCGGCGGCTCGTTAACAATAGCGCGCCGATAATAATTCCTGTCCGAAATCGACGAGCGGGGTGTTTTCGATTTCGTAATTAAAACGATCGGACGCCACGGTTCGCGTTTGCCAGTTTTGTTCGTACATCGGAGACGGATACGCGCCGCGATCGTCCGATATATATATATGTGTGTAGATGGCGGAGTTACCGTACGCCACTGGTAACTGCGGCGAAAATCTTTACGAACGCGAACTCCGATAATTGCGCCAGTTTCTAAAACTTTCCTCGATAATACAACGGTTAAATTATATACTCGGAGTTTTTGACATCTTCGCGAATCTACGTTACAAGCGACGCACATACCGAACGACCGTTTATGTTTATCGGTCGACCCGCCGCGAACGAAACGGATTTTCAAATCGTCCGGGAACATTTTCGCAGCGAAAATGTTCGCTGGGCACGTTTTCCACGTACCACCCGGCACGAATTACGGTGGTACGCGTTAGGTCGAGCTGTAATTTCGTTTCGCCATACAAATCGGGAATACGTCGGCGCGAGCTTATTATTTTCGCGCACAACCATGCGCCGACGGCGGGTCGACGATTTTTTTTTTAACACGCCAGAGTCGAGTTTTGTTATTCGACTTGGTTAAATCGAACGGTTTGAACGTATCGGCCGAGCTAGTGGCCAGCTAAGCTCGGCAACCTCGACCCTCCAACACGTCGAACCGATCGGCCAGAACAAAATTAACGGCGTTAAGCGAACCCGATCGAATTGCAACGCGAGCTCCGCGTCGTTAATGAGCGTACGATTTACAAATCCGTAATTCGTCAATCGCTCGGCGTTGGTTTTACGCGCCACTGGAACGGTGGCGTCTATCCACGCAAATCACTCCGTCCGATTTTTTTCCCGTTTCGCCAATAATACGGTTATAGGTATACACCCGTAGCTTTGTCGCGATCGATTCGTTCCGAATAACGAAGAACGTCGTCCGCGTTAATCTACCGACACCGAGGTCGTTTTTCGCGAAATATTTCGGCTTCGCTATATTCGACGACGATGACGACGACGTTTCGCCGACGCGGTGTGACCGACACTCGTTTACCGGACGAGCCGATCGCGGGGAATTTTTCGATTTCGTCCTCTCGGCTTCACCGTCCGCGCGTTTACCTAACCGCGAACACACGAAAACACGGGGCCGTGCGCGCGATAGATAAGCCTTGGTTCACACGGGGAACGTTAAACGCGCGTTTGATTAACGCGTTAACAATTACAATACAACTGTACATATGATTACGCGCGTTCAACGCAGCGATAACGCAAATAACCTGTATACGCTCGTCAATTTGCGCGGACGCGCGTTTTGAACGTTGTACAGATTCGCATTGACGTGTTCAGTTGCAACGCGTGCTTCAAGACGATAGATCCCTGTTACGATTTTCAGTACTTGTTTCATAATACTTTGTTTCGTCTACAACAACGGATGAATTCATTACTGAACTTTTTATTGACGAAATTGAAAAAATGTCCTGGATTTGGGACATGGGACAAGTCGCGATTACTCCAATAAAATCACGAAAAGAAATGCCCGGGAAGGGATAGTGCTCATCATTTGTGAACAAGATGATACAGAAGAAAGAAAAAAAGTTCTTGGTAGGTATTTTTATTTACTTAATTCACAAACAAATGTATATTTAATAACGAATAATTTTATAACGGTTCACATAATTGACGTTCTTATTAATATTTTACATTAAAAACTATAGTTATTACATTATTAAATTTTTACAATTTATATCTTGGGGTTTTGCCATTCTATACTTCTTTTATTATACAAATAATTCGTAAACTTAGCTCTAACGCTATCTACTACTCCTATAACATGTCCAGTAGTAGAACCCGTTAAACTTGATAGGGATGCCGTAAAAAATGTTTCTTATTTCCATCTCTTATTCTGACGTAGTTGTGAAGTACGCGATGTATTGTGCAAACTCAATACACGCATCTAGTGGTCGATGTAATATACGCCATTTATTGCTTATAATACCAGAGGTACATTCTACGTATCGTTAAAGTATGCCGGTAATTATACATTTTTATCAAGTGAAATATCTAATTGCATTTTCGTCAGCCACAATTTTTTCTTTGATTCGCTCTACCAAGTCATCAAAAGATTGAATTGACACGCGGAAATAGTTAAACAATTTTGGTTCATAATTTCTTAGACTTGGATACAGCGTGTTGTACAAGTTTGTTCTACGTCTGTTTTTTTTAAAATAGGACGAACCCAGTATTTCCTATTTCTCTGCCTACGACGCTGCCTTCTTCTATATATAAAGTCCATAAGCATACAGCTTCTGCAGCGTCCATCTTTGCCGGAATACAAAACTCGATTGACTATAATATAAACGTGCGCTATACGCGTAAAATCTAAATTCACGTGAACACTGACTATCAACGCGCGTTTAACGCTCTCCACGCGAACCAAGCCTAAAACATACAACCGGCGCTCGTTCGGCAATTGTGTACTCGAAGCCGACGTACAAACGGCGATCGAAATCGCGCTCGGGCAGTATATTAGTGAACGCCCGTGGACGAACGTCGTAACTCGACCAACCATTCCTAGTCGTTTTTCCACTTCGGACGCTCAACCGGCCGACCGTTTTACGAACCTTTAGCCGGACTAATCGCAGGTCCTAATTATTTCCGTAGTATCGCGCGCACAATATGCACGTAGCTCGAACGGTTAAACGAAAATGTATTTCCAATAATCTCGCGTATATTTTCTGTCGAAGTATATCCGCGGACATGCATTTAGAAATACGAACACGTACGGAACGTATCGCGAATACTTCGACGTAACGAATCGAGTGTACGTTCGGGAAATGAGCGATATTAAGAAATTCGCGATAAACGTATACACTCATATACGTTTTATGTTAAATATGGAGAAATTGTGTACGTACGTTTCCAATAGTTTTTTCGAAAAACAATTCCGTCGAAATAAAAAAAATATATATATTTTACGTTTTAAGTATACATATTTCGAGGGTGCAATTTTAAAACGTCGCGCGATGACGCAAAATAATTCACCGACTACGAGTCTAACACGTTTCGTTCGCAAAGTACTCCGCGTTTTCATTTACGAACTATCACGCGAACATTTTTTTTTTAAATAATCCGAATAATGGAACGTTTTATTTATATTGTAGCATTATAATACGCGTACACGAAAAACAATGCCGAAACATTTCGATCGATTATTACGACGGGTTATGGTATATATCGTTTTGGAAATTTCGACGAGTTCCAATTTGTTGTAAGTGTTCAGTTCGGATTTCGAGGAAAACGGAAAATGTACGCGTTTCTCGTTAAAACGTTACGTTGTTTTATTTAAGACCTACCGTTTTAATTGAAGAAAACGGACACGCCTTATACCGTTACGACTAAAAGATTCGCCGAAAACGTTAATTTAGTCATTTGATCATTATCGTAATACGCTCGTGGAACGTTACGTACATCGATCACGGACTGAAAGTCACATCGCGCGAATCGTATAAAGAAACGTTCACGGAATGCCAAATTTCCGTCATTCGTTTCGCTTTTTTCGACCGTTAATCAATTTGATTTCCTCTCGTTCGGGAAATATATTAACTTTCCAACGACGCGCGTATATTTCTCGATACTATTATCGAAATTCCGATTTCGTAGGTCGTTTTTACCACTCGAATTGCATATTAATCGAGCGTACGTCGAGTGGATTACGTCGCGTATCGGTGAAACAGGTGGGAGCAATATCGTGCCGTTCGCATTGGCGACACGCCGACGAGTATTCGAACACTACAAAATACGACGTTCTCGGGTATAAAGGGATATTAAAGGGCGTGAGCGTGAATTATTATTCGTGTGCACGGAGTCACACTCCTTTTAACCGCTGACGATGAATTCGGCAGGGAGGTGAAAGTGACGGTCCTGTTGCCCGATAATTATTATTACACGCGCGCGCACTTTAACAGTATATTCAGTGATATTGTACCCTTTGTGTGTGTGTGTGTGTGGCATAGGGGTAAAGAGTTACACTTTGCGGGTCGTGCGCGCGCGTGGGCTCTTTTTTGACGGATTAATGGAATACCACGAGAGCTGACGTATATCATATCGTTATAAAAGCCCACCAATTCACTACAAATACACTCACGCATGCGCGTATTATATATATATAATATCATAATTCGTGTTTGGACGTCGAGAGCGACGCCACTTGTCGTCCCGGGCGGAGAATTTTATTTTCGGGAATTTAACGAATCCGGGACGAAAGGGCAGCCGGCGAGTCCCGCGGGGTCGGACGCGCAGCCGGGGTTGTAATAACGGCCCCGTAATTAATAAATCTTTTTTCGCGATTCCTCCCGGCAGAGAGCTGGCGCGAAATTCGTCGCTCGCGTGACTTCAAAAAACATTTCCCCGCCGGACGCGCCAGCCCGCGACGAATGGGCTCAACCACCGTGGTTGTACGGTTGACGATTATCGACTGAAAACGTAACAGCAATCATATTCGATCGTTCTCACCGTCTCTTGGTGAATACGTCCGAAAATTTCATCCCTTTATACAAACGGGAAATTAACGCTTTTCATGAATATTCCATTACATACATACATATATATATATATATATATATATATATATATGGTGACGTCGCGGAACGAACCTATACAAAAAAATATGTTTTAAGTCGTGAATTTGATTACGTTTCGAAAATTCTGAAAAACGAACGCGTCGCCCATAGTAAAATGTAATATTGCGTTCGTACGACCGGGAAAATAAAATTTCATCGATAAATACGTTAAAAAAAAGACCTAAAATTATAAATCGGGAAACGATAAAACGTTTACCGAATTAATGGGGAAAAGAAGGCGCGTATTATTTATTAAGAGAAACTCTTTCGTTAATTACGCCCAAAACAACGCGTCTTTCAAAAAGCAATTTTAGAAAATTACGCCGATCGATGTACTGTGTTACGTTTTTTCGATAAACCATAAGAAAATAACGTTTAAAAATTGCCCGTTGAAAAACGCGTTTGTATAATTATAAATATATGTAAATTATTAACGCGTTTGTATAAAATACTAAATATAAGCGGAGTAACGTTCAAAAAAATCGTAAACGTTTTACGAAGTCCGCGAGTCACGCGAAACGAATATGTAATTCGGAATGATTGTCGTCCCGTCCGAATAATATTTATCGCGGCAATTACGACGCGAATTACGATTCCCGTGTACAATTAATCGTTCGTCAAATTGATTATTTTCCCGAAATTGTTTCGTCAATTTCGCTAATCGTATCGTGTAGTACATATACATATATACATAGTACCTCGCGGTAGCGTAAGCGAACACTATATACGTCGTAATATTACGGCGGCGCGTTCACGATAACAATTTCCGCGTAATACGACTTCGTTTAAATTATTGTAAACGCGTATTGATTTTCTATACCGTAAAAATGTACCGTAAACGAGGAGGGGGGAGGGTGGATGTTCAAAAAAAAAAATTAATATCGAAAACGTATTTTTACGACTAAAAAGTGACGAAAAAAAAAAACAATAAAAAATAAAAATCTTTAACCGTTGTACGCGAAAAGTTAGAAGATTCGCATTGAATATTTCGGAAAAGCCGTAAAGAATATCAAGAATATCATAAAACATTCGCCCGGCGTTGACGTCTTAAAGTTTCGCCGAAGAACTTCTGACCCTTTCAAAAAACGTATAAAAATATTTTCCCCCACTTTCGTCGCGACGATATACCCCCCCCCCCGAGCTTAACGACAATTTTACGTAGAATTTACGTACAAAAATACTACCGTCTTATGTATAATGAATACGTTTATTTAAATATATTGCGCGACGCTTATAAGTTATACGCGGCGTATTTTCGAATAATAATAAATAAGAGGAAAAAACCCACCCGACCCCCAACGATAAAAAATCTCCCGACGACGGTGCGGAATAATTGCGTCGATACATCGCCGTTAGGTCGTGTCGTCGAAATGGGTTTTTAAATAGTTCCTAAACGCGCTCTCGATCGGACGCCGCGCGTGGCGGGCGTGTCGCTCACTCGAACGGCTAGTAGTGGCAAACTCGTTTAATACGTCGCGTTTAGGATAACCCGAAAATCGGAAAACTACCGGCCAGTGTTCGACGCGGTCGGTCGGCGAAAGTTTCGATACGTTTACTTTTCGGTAAAACGAACGACAGCGTAACATAGAAATTTTTTCGACGAACGGCCAGAAAGTCCGCTCTGTGTGACGTCGCGTTTAATTTTTCCGTTTTTTTTTTCTTTTACTCGGCGACGACGCATCTCCGAAACGTTCGACCGCAAAATCCGCACCGCAACCCGAACGGAGGGGCGGAAGAACGCCGTTCGAAATACATATTACGACGCTGCGATAAACCGGTGAACGTATCCCCCTCCCATCACACACACAAGCCACTGTTACCACGGCCCGTGTACGCGAGTCCAATTGTGAATCAGTTCACGGAATTTCGGAGGTTTAGTCCTGGCAATCCAGTCGGTAAGAGGGTGAGTGGATGGATGGGAGTAAGGGGAGAGTTGACAATATTTGAATGTAGCTATCAGATAGTGTAGGGATAAAAGAATAAGGGGAGAAGTTGGGGAAACGTGCTTGGATCTTGATAAAAAGTTGGCACCGGTTTTCTTCGCGGACGTCACGTTTACACAACACATTGCGCCTAAAATAATATATATATATATATATATATAAATACAACCGGAGGTATTTTCGTACCCTTCTCCGTCCGCGCGCACACAGTTCCGTACGGGCGCGTGTCGTGCCACTGTCGGCGGAGAATACGAAAAAAATAATACGTACACACACACACACATATATATATATATATATGTGTACGCGAAACGACCGGATTATTTTTTTTTTATTTCCGTCCCTTTTTCGTACCTTTTGGCAGAGGGAGCGGCGGATCATATTAAACCATTTTCACACACCCTGGGAAATCGCACCTTCCGTTTAAATTGATCACTTAGTTCTTTTTTCTCGCGTTCTTTTTTCCCTCGTCGTTCCTTCATTCTCCGCACACCTTCTGGCCCGTTTCGTCACCATCGCCCGTCCATCCGCCCGAACATATGTCATTGCCATGGTAACAATCTATTAGGACGAAATTACTGTACCGTAACGGTATTAGCGACCCCGACAAGCGTACACGGGCGCGCGAAGATTTCGCGTACGCCAAACGGCGGCTTATTGACTGGGCGTTGTACGCCGTAAACCGTTACGCAACGGGAGGAGGATAAGCGCTTACGCATCATAATACGCCGTGTACGCGGATTTTCGATAAATTACCGTCGTACCGCTTTTAACTAACGCGCGAATTCGTCGTCGTGCTCGTCGCTACTCTAAACGCCCCGGCTGTCCCGTCGGACGTCTGTAGCAATAAAGTACCGCGTGTAAATTGTCAGCGTCCGAAACATTAACGTCGTTAATAAAAGACGTACGAAAACGCGCGACGGATTTCGGTAAACATAAACGTTTTCCGTTTATGGACGTTCGCGTACGTAAGTAAAAGCCGAACATTTTAAGTCCCCAGACTATCGACGAATACCGTTTTCGACGAACGCGAACACAATCGGAACGTTACGAAACGCTATTTCGTTGTTCGACTTTAATCCGTAATATTATTTTCGAATGGTCTGACGACAATTTAGTGTCGAACGCGACGAGTAAAACGAACGCCGTCTTTTAATATGTCTGCGCGAAGCGCGCCTAGACGTGTTCGTCGTCCTAACCCAGCGATCGGTTCGAAATGAATAATATATTAGAGGGCCAATTAGGGACACTGTCCCCGGGACCTTAAATCCCGCGGTCGTCCCATTTTGCGGAATGACGTCCGAGCATCGACGGCGTCGGGGAGATTTGCGGTTTAAAAGACGTGTCCCTACAGTTCGACAGTACGACGGACGTCTACAGGTGGTTAGACCTCATATTGTAATGCAATCAGTGTCCGTCGGGTACGCTATAAGACGGCCAATGTATAAACGATACGTATCGTATCCAACAGGCATCCGGCCGCCGTTCCAAAGTGTCGATTTCGAATTAATCGATAATTTCGAAAACGGCCCCGGACGTTCTCTAACGTCGCGCGTGAAATACGAAAAAAAATCCTACGTATGTTATTTAGCGCCTTAAACCGGGCGGCAAGAATAATGTCGAAATTTTAGCGCGAAAGTGAAACGAATACCAAGCGCCGTATTGTCCGTATCGTATTACGAGTTGGTTTTTTTGGAAATTTCGTAAATCATATCCGCCGTTACGTTCGCGATACACCGCGCCCGAATTCCAATAAACGGCCGTCCCGTAAGTCGTCCGGTAGCGGACTTGCGTTTCGAAAACGCGAACCGTTTGAGCACGTCCGTTTTCCTCCACTAATACGTAATAGGTACGCGGAGTCAGGGGCGAGCGTTAAACGCGTAGGGAATTCGACGGAAACCGAAATAAAACGTTCTCGTTGTTTTTACGTATACACGTCTTCGTCTCGGACAATTCCTCCGTAATTCTTTTAACGTTTACGCGCGTACCGATATTGGCGAATTACAACGTTACGGTAAACGTAATAATTCCTTATCGAACTAAGGACATTTCGCGCGCCCCGTTAATATAGGACGCGCTTAGCGTTTAACCGCTGTCGGGTTAAAAACGGACGAAATTACGAAGACGACAAGCGACGGATGGCGAAAAACGAACGGAAGAACGGACGCTGGACGGCCTAACCGAAGTGTACCGCGCGTAAAATTGCCAACGATCGACCGTTTCCTCGAAAATACCAATCGTGGCGATCGGACGACTGTTTTTGTTTAACCGAACATTTGTTCTCGCGTTCTACGAGAAACGCTTTCGAGGTGTTTTCACAGCCCACTACCATCCCACAAGTAGGAGAAAGCGATAACAACTCGGACTCGAAAACTCTTAAACGCGCGTTACACGCGTGTATTATCTAACGGCTAAGTTCATAAAATAAAATTTAAGATCGCGAATAAATGTCGAACGGAGGAAACGTATTTGTAAACAACTCCCACCTCCCTTTGTACGCTTATACGTAACGATTACGTAACGTTATTAACTCGCCGAAAACGTTGTCGACCGTTTTCGTGATTTCGACGAGGAAACCGCCAATAGAAATAATTTTGAAACGGCCAAACGACGATATTACGCGGTATTAATATATAATATTATTACACGGGCGCCGGTAATTATTAAATTCGCCAGAAATCGGCGTATAAGAGTATTTGACGGAAAAACTTGCGGAAGAAATACGAGTTTTACGGTTTTGTACACGCGTGTTAGTCGTCGAAACGTCGACGACGGCGTTCTTACGGTCGCGTTTATAATTATCGTATAATTTTGTTATCGTAAAACGTTATTATTATTATTATTATTATTATTATTAACTTACAAGGGAAAGGTATTAAAATACGCGTACGTGTTTATATTTTCGTTTAACTTTCCGTAAAGTCTAAAATTTTGTTCGGGATTTATACGCGACAAACGCGCCCTGTGAAATACCGCGTCCGTACGCCAAAAAACGTTCGAAAACAACCGAAAGCAACGCGCCGGTATTTTCCCCTTAAAATCGTTTTACGACGAATAATAATGGTTTATAGACCGCGTTTGCGACGGATTTCTCGTATTTTTACCGCACGACATTTTTAAAACGGTTTCACCGCGCACAGCCGTTAGTTGGAAGTGGAGACGGCACGCGACCCACATTCGGTTACGTCCTTTCGCCCGGATACGCGGGCGAATATTATTGGCCTTAAAAAAAAACAACGCCGAATAAAGGTAACGCGACGCGTTGTTGGCGAGTTCCGTTCTTTCAAATCCGATACGCCGCCGAATGTATTTACACGTACACCACAATACCCGATCAAACGGATAACGTACGCAAACTAACGGCAGTCGACGAGCTTAGAGTGGGGAGGAAATCGAAATTCCGTAACGCGTAGTGAAAAAGGCCGCGAAATCGTAGTTAACGTAAATATGTAACCGTACGGAACACGGACGTGGGAGACCCGTGTACGTTTGCGATCGATTGGGAACCGAAAGAATCGGAAACACCGAACGGCGGTCACTGACTCGGTGACGGGGCGACCGGGTGGGTGTTGGCTGGCGGCGAACGCGCGTTTTTTTTAGCTCGTCCTCGACGCAAATAGCTCCGTACCTCGGGCCCCACTCTCGCCCATCACTGGTTTCGCCCGTCCTTTCGTCACCGGCGACACAACGGCCGGTCGTTTCCCGTCGACGGGCTTTTGCGGACGTTTTCGGATCGCGATCGCGTCGTATTCGTCGGAACGCCGTACCGTTCCGTCCGTCGCGATCCCGAAGCAAATCGTTTTATTGTTCGGCCGTCGCTATCGAGTGTAACGCTCCGATTCACGAGTAACCGTCCGGTTTCGTTCGCCATGGACGGTTATGGAAATGTTCGTCCGATCGATTCGTTTTCGCGCCCGACCAGGGTAGGGGCACGAGGGGCGGGAACACGTACAAAAAAGACGGCGTTCGTAACCGGACGGCGGCGACGAATTTTCGTATTAATTATTTACGGTTTACACTCGATTGGAATAACGATCGGGAACGTCAAAGTGCGATTCCATTATTCATACGTTTTCCGGAAATGATTTTTACGTAACGTAAATATATATATTCGTAACGAAAAGAAAAAACCGAAGTAGTATTAATCGCGAAATATACGCCGTTAAAGTGATACCCGTATAATATATTAAAGCGACGGGAGTATTTTATTATTTGGATAGTTCCAGTAATATTAATAATTAATACCTTCCGTGTTATATATATATTTTTTTTCATAAAGTTCGCGCGCTATTAATTTTAAATTGTTTACACCGTTAGTCGAACAACGTTTCCGATAATTTTTTTCGATTATATAAATATACCGCGGTTATGGATTTACGACGAGTGGTAATGAAACGGATCCGACGGCGAATTACGGAAATATAAGTAACCTCACCCCTTCTCGGATACGTTTATTCGTCGTCGAAATTAATCGGAATAAACGACGGTGGCTTATATTTCCGTACGTACGCTTTTGTCGTTGTACAATCCGAGAACGTTTCGGTTCGTTCGCCGAGGCCCGGGGCCTCTATACCGTTTTCGGTATAAGAACGCGCCCGACCGAAATCGGACCGTGTCCGCGCATGTGCCACCCCTGCGCTGACCATCGCGATATTTTTAGTACTCAATAGCCACTTCCCGCCCGCGGGGTACTTTGACGACAACTGTCGTCGTAACTACGATATCGACCGACAATTAGTAGCCAATCCGCGGAACGTTCGGCAGACGGTCCAAGTGTTTCCCCGGTGAACATCCGGACGCGCGTCCTCATCCTGAATACGGTATCGTCGTACGATTATCGTCGTAACCGGCGCGCCGTTATTATCGGACCAATTTCGAATCGTCGGCAACGATACGGTTTTGTCGCCGGCGGAACGACGAAACTGGTAACACGACGCCCGTACGTTATCGTCGGGCCGCGGCCGTTCACATCGCCGCGGCGTACGTTGTTCGGCGTTTATCGTGCCGAAACTCGCCGTTCGCTTTACTTCCGTCAAAACGTCAACATTTTCAAATTCGTTTGCCGAACGATATTCGCCGTTACGTCGGTAGGGACGTGTAGAGAGAAAACAAAAACGCGGCGGCGTTTCTCTTGTTTCACTCGGCTGACGAACCGTCGTATTTAAAATCACGACAGTTCGCCCCTGAAATCGTCGACGACCAATTCGTTTCCATTTTCCGACGACAGTACCCGCGGAAATCGACGTAATCTTTTTTCTCCGCCGGAGGTTTACGTCGTCGGAAGGGAAATACAACGCGTACCGTACGATTACGGTGGACGACGCCGTTCGTCGTTTCGTCATTACGACCACCACCACGGTGTGCCGAAATCATGCATCGAGAATGCCCGGAGTAGATTTCGCGACGCCTAACCGTAGTGGCGGTCGTCGTCTTCGGACCGAACGAAACGAATATCGTCTTGGGATTTGATCGTAAGCACGCGTTACGGAACGTGTACGAACGTGCGTCGCGACAGGCGTTATTCTCGCTGGCCAGTGGCGTACTAACGAAGGAGGGGGGGGATGTTTAAGGATAAACCTCCCCCAACCACGAAAATTTTTAGAATTAAAATTAATTTCTTACGAGACGTATATATTTTTAGTCGATAATAACGAAAAACTAAAATATTTTTATACTTCGATGCACGTTATAATATAACGCGTTCGTTAAAAATGAATAATCTCGTTTCGTCAGGGTCGTCCGATTTATTTATTTAAAAACGTACTCCCCCCTCCCCCAACCCGAAATTCAGGTCTAAGTACGTCGCTGGCGAACGCACAAGTAACGTTTGTATTTTCGTTTCCAGAGACGATCGCGGCAAAACGATAACGACGTACGACACGCGTCGAGAAAATTGACGGCGGATGAAAACAAAAAAAAATGGTCACGAATTCGTATAAACGGAGTACGGAGTATTTTCGTTCGGCGAGTGGTTGGGGTGGTGGTTGGGTTACGGCAATAGTAACGTAATTGTACGGGACGGTAATATATCGTGGGCCGTTAAATACGGGAACGTCAACCGCTACTAGATGGGAAAATCGATAGGTGGTGTTAATATAAGAAAGTCGGGCACGGCGAAATGGAGAACCGGAACAACGATGGACGCGCGTGCTTGGCGAGTGAAACGAAAATAAATACGTACGCGGCGTCGAAGATTTCGAATCGTCGGCCGATTTCGGTTTGTGGGGGGGAGGAGGAGGAGGATTGACGCGTTAGCTAGAGAAAACCCGGGCGACCTATATTTCAAAATGTGGAACGTGCCCGAGGCGCGCGTGTGTTGTCCAATTGTGGCGGGGACGGGAGGGGTACCGTCGGGAACGCGTACGGTCAACCGAACGTTTATCGGTTACCGGCGTACGTGAAAATACGCGTTGGTCGAACGGAAAACGGACTCGGTACGGAGCGTGACCAAGGTGCCGCCGACGACGGGTCGGTGTTTGACGACCGAGTTTTACGGGCGTTTTCGAACGTTCCGCGTACGCGATCCCGAAGCGTCGCGCACGGCAACGATAATCGTTTCGCGGAGAACGTCGTCCGGTAGTCGTCGTTAGGTTACCACGGGCGTCATTAATTAAACGCGACTCTAGTTCCGTCTAGAGACGGATGCTCCCCCTCCCCCCCAGGTGTTCAGTCAAACGCGCCAAAGTGTAACGCGTAACGTATGCGGCACGAGGGCCCGGTGACCGGCAAAAGATGATCCATCAATCGCGTAATGGGGATTAATCACGTACAGAGTGATTGGTCGCGTCTCGTACCTACCGTCGGAACGTAATTACGGTGCCGACGGATTTTGGCGAGTCCTTAGTAACTTCGCGCGTCCGTCCGGTATCGCCCGTCTCGTCGTCACGCGGCAAACGCCGCCCGTCCGTGCCCGCGCAACCGGACCACCACCGTTGGGCCGACGCATTTTGTCGTCGGCCGATATTAACGTGATTTGGCTATCGCGCGCGCGCGCGCCCCGGGACGGTTCTCGCGATGCCGGCAATTTCCGTGCCGCGTTCGTGGGAGGCCAATTATTTCGTTCGCGGCCGATTTGTTCTCTCTACGTACGCCGACGAATTCCCGGGGAAAAAACAAACGAGCGGTTATACGGTGGTCGGGCTTCGAAAACACAACGGTTCGTGGAGGGAAAGTGGCAATCTAACGTGTGTGTACGGGCGCGCGTGTATAAGTTGCCCGGGGCGTGTACGAATATGTATAGGTACGAATAAATAAAGATTTCGACGGGCGTTTAAGAGCCGATGTAAGAGAGACCCTACCGACGGTGGAGCGGCGCGGGGGAACGGGATCGATATTTTTTTGTTTTTTATTCTCGAACCGACGGTAAATCCCGCGCGAACGTACGCACAAGTGAAGGCGATAACTCAAGATAAACTGGTTGACGTTTTATTGAGCGCGTTCCCTACGCCGCCGTCGGGTGCGCGCGCGCGCGCGCCGTATAAAATACGAATGGCCGCGGGCCGATGAGAAGAGGAAGAACCGAAATAGTCGAGAGCTTTTCCGCGTGTCTATATAATATACAGGCCCGCCGTATATAAATTTATATCAGCGAAAACGTGTCGTTCGATTTCCCGCGCGCATATTCACGGCGCGGCGGGCGAACGTATACTTATAATGTACAGTAAAATGCGCTCGACGGGCTTAAGCCGCGGTCGTAACGTATACGTTAACGGGTTTTACGTAGTCGTATACATTTACACACGCATACATACGCACGCGTCGAGACGGATTTCCGGGCGCTTACTTTAACGGAGAATCACGTTACCATTTCGCCCCGTCGATTTGTTTGTAGCGTACACGTTCGCCGGTTGTTTCGTCAAAAGTACGAGCAAAAGTGGAATTTTCAATCGGCCGGCGAATAGTGTCGGAAATCGCGCGCGGATTTACCCCGGTGAACGTATAAAATACTCGCGGTCTGAACGACCGTCGTCACTGGTTAAACGCGGTCGACGTATCGTTACGGTTACGACGAGTAGCCCACGTTCGAAAAGCCCACGGCGGGCACGGAAATTAGAAGCGCCTAAACTTCAGTTTACCGCGTATTGTATTCGACCGGTCCAATTCGAGTGTAGATTTTTTCGCAATCTCTCCCCGGTAATCCTCCCCGAAGACTGAAACGACAGTGGCCACGGCACTTACTACAGTTGTAATTTATACTTAAATAAATCCCGCTAAAGTGTCACCATTGGATGGCGTCTTCAATTCACGACTCTCACACAACCCTCTCCACCCATCGGCTTATTGTCACCAAAAATAGAACAGATTATTCTTAATTAAAAATATAAAAAAAAAAACATTTTTTCGCCTTTCGTCGTTACAAACGTCCGTACTCGGGTTTTGTCTTTTCGTTCGCCGGAATACGTTTCGTAACAAAAAGAAAATCGTTCCGCGAGAACAATAGTCGTTCGCCCGATAAACCGAAAACGGTTATACTATCGATGGATAGAGCCGATGATGTCGTGTAAAGGACAATGTTCTATCGGTTTTACGTACGATTTTTTCGCGTATTTATATATTACGCGACCTTTTCCAGACGTATTCCCAATATGCGTACCCGGACTACGTTTTTCACTTATTGGTCGCGACACGCGTTCCGGATACGAGGCGTGTTCAATAAATGCTCGAATTAAAAGTATTCCGAAAGAACGTCAAACGGGTACGCCGGGGACATTATTATTATACCGAAATTAACTTAAGACGATCTCCGGTATTTTATAATCGAAGTAGTTATCGCGAACCGACAGTGCGCGTTCGAATTCGTAGCTTCGCGAGTTCATCCGTCGCAATTGTTTCGTTAACGTTCTCAAATTGCCGTCGTTTTAGGATCGTTTCTAGTCTCGGAAACGAAAAACAGCCGCTGGGAGCCGAATTTAGCGAACACGATGGTGGGGAGGTGCCACTGGTATATTTTTAGACGCCGAAAATTCGCGTACGGATAGCGCGGAACGTGTTGGCGGCGCATTGTCACAATCCGTGACTTTGATTTCCACGCGTCCGGCCGTTTCCGGCGTACTTTATCAGATAATCGGTTAAAATTAAACGACGAGCCTGGCAACGTCAGCTGCTTCTCTGACAGTCGATCGTCGATCGTTTATTACATTTTCTCGAACGAGACCGCTTGTTCGTGATGCCGGAGGTTGCCCAGTACGTCTTCAACATCGAGATTCGAAACGTCGGTACCGGTGAAAAGTTACACGCTACGATTTCACCTTTAAAAGCTAACATTTTCCAAGTGAAAAGACTCCGTAGCACTTTTGCCGATTTTTAATTTGCTACACGCCCGTCGTTCCGGTACAATGTCCCGTTGTAAAATCGCGGTTTTATACAAAACGTTCAATTTCCAACGCGTACTGTCGACAACCGATGTGAGATAACGATTTCAATTTTACACTGAACTACCGGAAATTGTCTCTAGTTCATCGCGGTATAATAATATCTCCGATAACGTTTTTTTTTTTCGGAATAATTTTAATCCGGGTAATTTTTCGAACACGCCTCGTACGTTTTTACGCGAGTATTCTCCTTAGAGTAGACTGCCCACTCGTTTTTTTACCAATTTGACCGAAAATCGCGACGGCGTTTCGCGTCCGGGCCCGACGGTTAGGGCGTGTATCGATTCTGTTTTCGGGCCGGTTCGGTTCCGAACAACGGACGGCGATTTCGTACGGAGACGGACGGGCCCCGTTCGATTATTAAATTTAAGCGTCGTCCGCCCGTAAATATATTTCCGCTCCGGAGTGGTTTTATTCGCAGCTGTCGGCGTATAATTCCGTGTCATCGTGCGAACACGTTGTCCGTAATATTCGTATTTAATCCGGCACGTTAATCTAATTAGTTTATTCGCGCGCGGCGGTAAAAATTAATCTAAACCGTCCGTACCTCCGATAAAGAATAATTTTAAATTCCGCGCGATATTTCGTTATTTAATAACCGTATATACTTGGGCAAAAATTAATTTTTCCGAAACGATATTTTTATGTAAATGTAAGTTATTCGCGATTAAAGTGTACGTTAACTTTTATATATATATATATATACGTATATATTAAAGGCGAAAATAAACCGTCAGAAATATCAATGTACTTAGGGATATTATAAAAACGTAAGTTTTTTCCTCCAAACTATTGGACGTTTATAAAAAAAAAACGAAAGAAAAAAAACAATAACGGAGTTTAATAACTGCCGAGTGCCGCCGATACGCGCGACGTTTTATAAAAGTCCGTTCTTTAACTTGTTTTAAACGAGAATTCGTTCGTAAAACGCTAATTGTAGAAACCGCTTTCGCGTACGATTTCTGGAAAGAACTTATCGATTTTTTGTTCGCGCGAAAAACGTGCGCGCTCTCGCGAGTATTACGGAATATTTAAACGGGCCGTTGGACGCGGTATTCGCATTAGGTCGGAAAGTCGTATGGTATCGTTCGACGAGTACAAAAAAAATTAATAAACGCCGACCGAGCGCCCGGATCGACAGGAATTATTTCACGGACGGCGTAATATTCGCCGAAGCTTAGCAGTTTATAGGTTACACGGCGTAATTGTGGTAGTAAAAACGCGTATAATTGAAACATACACGAACAAGTGGTCGAACTATCGGCGATTTCGAACGGTAAGCGCCCGCGACGTTATAAAATTAATCGGGCGTTCGGAATTTCCCGTCTTTCGTTCGACAAACAAAAGTCGAAAATATCACGCGTTACGGGTTTTAAACGCTCGTCGGTTATTTCCGAAAAACGTAATTTTACGATAATAACAAAACGCGTCGCGCGTCGTCTTTCACAAGTGGCGTCGCGTTTCCACATGACTCCGACACACACCCACGTCATTGTCAGTGATATGTTGATCTCTCTCTCTCTCTCTATCGTATATATATATATAATATTTCTCGCTCTACGAGTTGCCGCGTACCTGTATAATATAGAATTTTTTATTAAAAACATAATATACGTAGGCGTAAAAAAAACATCCGTTTTTCGTCAAACGGAAAATTGATTATTACAACGTATAGCGAGTCAAACACACCCGTTTCGACGGATTTCAGGGCCGTAATACTCCGCGGTCGATTTCCACGTCGGTACGTACGTATTATATTTTCGTTTTTGAAAACAATAAACGCCCGCGCCTACATAGCGGACGGGACGGACCGATGACGTTTACGAAAACGTACGCGGCCGCCGCCCTCAATCCGTTAAAACCACACGAGGACCTCGTCGCCCGATCGTCGGACAACCGACGCCGGCCCAGCTAGCCGCCGTACGGAAATTATTATCCGCGTCGGCGAAACAATTATAACGTACCGAGACCTGCGCGCGTATTCGCCGCCGTTATAAATCCCGCCGACAAAACCGAATATCCGTATCGGGAAAATGTCGCCGGGGTCGCTCGTCCCAATCGGTAACAATCGTTATTCGTTTATTTTCCGTCGCGTATTTCGTCGATCGGTGGGCGTTATCCAATCGTCCATGTACGACGGCGTCGAACCCGGCGGATCGTCTAAACGGGAACGGAACAGGTGTCCCATAGCGTTACGCTTGCGAACGTGACGACGTTCGCAAGAATCGCGAAGTTCGATAAGTGGAGGACAATGAGCGGGAGAAAAAAAATCGCCGATTTATAGGTACAACCGTCCCGTCGACCCACCCGAAAACACGTCGGTCGCGCCCGTCCCACGTAAACAAAACGTATACACGCCGTGTGACGGCTGCGCCAAACGGCCCGCGGCCTTTTTCGTTACTATTATTATTTCCCTTCGCGTGTACGATTTTATTACGCGCGCGCACGATCTCTTTCGTTGGCATTTTTCACCGCCGGACGGTGCCGACGTCTTTTCGCAAATATAATATACCTACACGCGCGCACGCGCGCGCGACGACGTCCCGATAAGGCGCGCGCGCGAAATTATTTATTTCGTTTCTGGCCCGCGTACTTTATATAGATACGAACGCGCGAGTCTATAAAGGTCGTATTGTTAATACCGTACTCGTATATACGAGTTCGTAATATAGTCGCGTATAATTTATCGGATCCCTCTCACGGATCTCTATTGCAATAATACGGTTTTTATCCGACTGTGTATATGATGGTTGTACGATAAATTATATATATATATGTAAAGGAAGAACGTCGCGTTCGATATTTATACGAAAAATATTAACCTCCCGTGACGATTGTATATTCATACTTTATTTCCCCGATATGATCGACCCGGGCGCCGGGATGGTCCCGGCCTGGTAACCGGACCCGTTACGTATGGTCGCCGACCAAAGTTTCGGGTGAAATTGTTCGGGCGCGCTCGAGGGCCGCCGAGGAATAAGAAAATTTACGACGTTTTCGGTTCGGGTCGTTTCGACGATATAAACAGCGAACGGAAAACGTAATTTCTATAATTCGGGGAGGCGGTGGGGGGGAATTATACAAGCTGGATTGGGGGGGGCGGCCTTGCCCACATACGAGTGTCCCCCGAGTACGAAGTTCGACGAATCCTTAAGGCGCGCTTCCAAACGTACACGAGAAAAAAATCTCTCTCGACAATTTCCAAACCGGTATCAATATCGCGCAGCGAATAAAACCGGCCACGTTCGCGCGACGTAGTGAATTTTAGCGCGTCGAAACGATTTTTCTCCGATTTAGCTTCGCCCGGGATATATATCGATCGATTCGACCATACGCGTTCGTGTAACAAAACACAAATCTATCGTCCCTTTATCTTTAAACCGTGTTCGGCCCCATCCGATGTTCATTTTACGTTGGCATTGTGCGCCGCGGAACGTAATAAAATCGTATTTTCGTCTAAAAAATACTTCGAACGAACGACCGTCGTTATTACCGGTCACGATATTTCTTATCTTTCGATACGTTCTCCGTGTTTTTCGACTCGATAACTCATTAAGTATGAGACATTATTCGAATTGTTGGAATCGTATTAAGTCCAGAACTCGTCTTGTGAGTGTAACCTATTAGAACGGGACGCGACGCGTATAGAGTTTTTTTTACTACGGAAACTATCGTCGTTATTTGTTCATTTATTTACGCCGAGCCGTAATACGAAAGCGGACGGTGCCAAAACGGACCGGCCTAACCGCGGCGGGTTAAATTATATTCGTGTCTAGATCGACGTGGACGTTCGCGAATACGTAGAGGCCGGCGAGTTCGTTATTAATTTTACGTCCGCGCTACCGGAACGATCGCTGACGCAGCCCGTTTATCGGGTCCGCCAGTTGGGTAACGCGACAACGGTAACGGCGGTAGCGGTTTGGTACGCGCGACGATCCGGCTTAAACAGGGACGACGACGGCGAACGGGTGTAAGGGTTCGGCGGCGACCGGGACGACCTGACCGTGCGTAGGCGCGGAACGGTATTATTATTACAACAATCCGGACGAGACGTGTGTGTGTGTGTGTGCGTATATACGTACAAAAATGCCGCGTGTGTTTTCACATATGTGCGCGCTTGTAGGCGGGTAGATGGGTGGGTTACAGGCTTAAACGGTTCGTGTGTTTTAATAGATCCCGTCCAGCGGAAACAATTTACTCGGCGGGAAAATTGTTTTCCTTTCGGTTTTACTTTTTTCCCGTCGTCTACCGTCTTTTTTTCAATTCCCTCCCCCCTCCCCCCGCTATTTCCGATAAGCTCGATAGAATTTCGGTATTCGTTTTGCTCGACCGTCCCTATCGACGGGACACAATATGTATATATATATAAGCTACACGCACACACACTAAACACATAAACGTACGAGCGTATATAAATATATATAAATGGAACACGTGGTGCGCTTACGCCGTACAAACCAATCTTCCGTACGTAATCGTCCGTTTTATAATACGCGTACACGATACGCAATACAGCCGGCGACGTATTAGTTTTAGATACGTAACAATCGCGGCGGTATTCGAGAGCGGGGGTGATGCGTAGAGACTGCCGGACTCGCGCGGACGGAGGTTTTCGAAAACGCGGCCGATTCCGAACCGTACCGCGCGCCCGTAATTCGTATTCGGTCCCCCCAACGGGGCGTATTCGTAAATCGCGTGCAGGTATCGCCGTAATTTTCGGTCCGAAATTTCGAGATTTCCCGCGTTTCCTTGGGTCCCTCAGTGTACACGCCTTTGGCTACGGCGTCGTTTTTAATAATATACGTTTCGGGATAACGGCTCGTTTCGTTCGAGCACGGCGGTTGAAAACGGGACGCGTACTTAAACGGGTGATTACCGCGTGCGCGAGAACTAGACGCGTTTCTTTATTTGTTTTCGAAAACGGAAACGGCGAAAATCAGCTCGCGTTTGGACGTTGGTTCCCGGGGCGGCATTTTCGTCAATCGACCGTGACCCTGTGGACGCGGCGCGACGGCTAACGACGACGATATTTGCGCACCGGACGCGATTCGAAAACCGGGACAACGAACCAAACGGCCATATTTGAGATTCGTAAACCGGCTATTTATCGAAGCGGAATCGTCGTCGGTTGTTGTTTCACACGTCCGACGCGAGCACCGCATCGAGAACCACGCGGTCTTCACGGGGGAAATCGTCGTTTTCCTCGGCGACGGAAACGTTTTTCATAAGCGCGCCACAGCTTCCCACCAACGACCGCCGTCCGCCCGGTTAGCCGACTGAAAACGGCAATCGGAAGATCGTCGGATGCGAACCGTTTACGGGTTTTTGTTTTACGATAACATTATCGCGTAGTGGTTTACCGAAGCGGTCGCATACAGCTACGACGTTTTTTTTGTTTTTTTCGTTTTCATTGAAACTTCGTAAAAGTCTCGACAATTAGAAATGATTAAACGACAAAAAGACGAAAGAAATTAGACGAAATTGCGATTAAACGATTAGACGAAAAAAGAATTACAAATGTTTAAATATGAAACCCAAAATTATAGAAAAACGATTAGGCGGCGATGACGACAGTACGAGATTTAGAAGAACGAATATGATTGGTGTTAAATGGGATATTTACGACGTTCGTTAACCGTAAAAATCCGCCGTAAGTTGAAAACAAACGTCGAGAGAACGCGGTTTGTCTTATATAAATCGAAACGCGAACGCGTTTTTAAAACCGCCGGCGCGTGTATCCCGCGAAGTGGCGAATCACTGTACGTTATTAATTCGTTAACCGCGACGTCCCGGCGGATTTACAATCGATCAGTAATTACGAACACGCGGACGAACGATATATATACGTACGCGAGCGCGCGCGTTGTCGGCAATGTAACGATTTATATTCGTCCGGTTCGGCGATCGCGACGTCGGAACGAAAGTTCGTTTTCAAAAAGTATAATTTCCGAAAAACAAATCGGCCCGGGACGAGGACACGGCGACGGAACGAATACCGTATTTATATGCGCGTATTGAAAGCGTAAATCACGCCGGTTTCGTTCGGTTTTTACGGTCGCAGATTGAGCGCGCGGAACCGCGAGCCTCTGTGCGTACCCGGTATATGGTTACGAAAACCGCCGGAGCGCGTGCGCGTTAAACGAGTGTTATATTATTACGCCGTCGACGAGCGGCTTACGATGGTGACGCGTGTAGACTTTTTCAGCGGACACAACAGCCGAAAATAACGGGCGGCGTTTCGCGTTGCCGACGCAAATCGTAAAATTCACAATTCGGCCGGGCGATTTTCGCCAGATCGACCGTAAAGATTGGGGCCGACGTACTGGCCGAATGGTAACACTTTCGTTTCGGTTTGCGACGAAAATCGGTAGACGCGCGATTACTATAGACGCGACGTATAAACGGAAAATCGGCGCCAGGGCGATTGTAACGACGGAAATGGTAAATACACGAAGTGAAAAGTAGTAGTAGTAGTAGTGTTTTAAGGGACGAAGTTTTAAACGTCGTACTCTTTTTTTCCAAAAAAAGGAAACATTAATTTATCAATACGCGTTAACTTATATATAAATTTATTTTTTACGTTTTAAACGCGTAATTTATGGCGAAACGTAAGTCTGAACTGCAGTTACTTGTATATGTTATACGTGTATCGAACTTTAGTTCGGTGTGGAAAAATCGCGAACGTTAAAAATACCGGATGGGGGGTGGGCGGACGGGCGTGGGTTTTGTCGGTCGGACAAAAGTTGTTTTTATTCGCCAACAATTTAACGTTTCTTATAAAGAAATACCGTTCCCCTCCGCCACGCGCCCGCCCGGAACCAAACGATACGCGATATTACGATTTTCGTGTTACCATGTATAACACGCGTTTATCTGATATTTCAATCTGGTCGCTGCTCGGTATCCGAAAAGCCAACGACGTCCGATTTGATTCGCCGATAAAATAATTCTCCCCGGAGTTTATACGTTTAAGGAACTACGGCGTTATTGACTCTAATAAGGAAAAAAAACCGCCCGAAAAGCCTATCCGCTATAATAGCGTTTTCGATATTTTCCGAAAGGACGAAAATTGTTACTGGTCCGTGTACGCGCGCCTATACAGAGAAAACGATCCATGAAAACGTTTCGGATAAGTTATTCCGAAACGCAATCGGCAAACATCCTGAGGTATCAGACGAGCAAAAAAAAATAATAAATATATATGTCGCGGGAATAAAGAAATAATAAGAGAAAGACGTAAGGTAATAATAAATAAACGCGAATTCTATTCGCGGGAATTCGTTCAACCTAATGGAAATGCTACACGGTCGACTCGGCGAATTTGCGCGTGGACGTCTAGATAAATAACCGCTTCGAAATTCTATTCGATCGCCGTTTTCGGTCGTTCCGGTTACGGGTTTCGACCGGCGAGCCGCGACCGTCGGTGTTTCGGTTGTCCGCTAGCTATTTATTAGCGCGCGCGTGCACGCGTCGACCGAAAGCCAAACTGCCCCGGAAAAAATAAAAATTTGAAACCCCAGCTATTATCGTAAATACTTGAACGGTTTTTAGGACGACACTTTACCGGCGCGCGGTCCACCAAATTATATTGTCGCGACGCCGAAAACGAAACGGCCATCGGACCGCCGGCTAACGCAGAAACGTCTTCGCATACGCGACGCCAGCCAATTCGATAGGTGGAACGCCGGCGACGTTCGCGAAATGTAATTAAACAATCGGACGGAATTTCCGACGTCTTCGTCGTTATTATTATTAGCGGCTATTGACGAATATAATACGGACACGCGGTTCGTATTCGCCGCGACGACATAGTACGTCAAAGACCAGATTGAATTACGGTATATGACGATAATGAAGTTTCCAAGTTCGTTCGGCAACGCAATTACGCGAATTATCGGTAATTGTTTTAGCGGATGTTTGGCGCGGTGCGTCGACGAGAGCGTAATAACACTCGCCGATGAAAAATAATTAACTACTCGCCCGTACTGGCTGCTGCCCCCTCCCGACGATCGCCGCCACCGGGCCACGGTTATTGATTGTTCGCTATTTATTGGGGAACGGGCGCCCGTTCGTCATCGAAAGGGATTTGGCGCGTGTTTCGAGACGCCGGTGAAAAGTGCGCGCGGGCCGACTCGGCGGATCTACGGAATATGTACCCACCGACCCGGGTTTTTCCGAACGGTAGTCCCGTGGTTAAAAAACACGCCGTTCGTTCGTCTATACTCTCCCCACTCCGGATACGCGACGGTTTCGTTACACGCGCCGTAATGACCCCGCGCTCCACGTGACCGCTGATACGACGATGGCCGCTGTTTTTGAAATTCGTCCTCGGGTCCACCGGACTGTCGTTACCGACAGGTGCGTACGGGTTTCCGATTCAACGTCGCTGACGCCGACGAACTGTCCACGGGCGTCCGGCACGAAAAACCGCAAAACTCCGCGGCCGCGTAAACAAAAGCGAACGCAATTAGTTCGGGCGGGCCGCCCGATTCGTTCGTTTCGCCCGTCGTTTCCGTCCTCTACGAACGGGACGATCGGCGCGCGCAGTAACGTTCGGCGGACTGGCGCGAACGGACGCACGAATATCCCCGTCCATCTACCCGGCCCAAGTGGAGAAAAACACTGACGGAAAGACAAATCGAACGGGCCGCGCAAGTCGATTAAGCAATATCGGTTATAGGGAGAAAACGAACTCCTTCCGCCGGTTTATCGTTTATTTGTGTATATGGAAACGCGTGCGCCGTTATTAAGGACATACCGCGTATTCAGCTCTACGGAAACCGACCGAACGGATTATAACGCGAGAATCGTGCGAGCGAACGATGTGTTGGTTATCGGCAAAGCGAAACCGAAAATCGAAATACCGTGATCGTCGGAACAACCGAAGGTGATTTTACCGTTACCGGGAAGGCGCGACTAGTTGGTCCGTTCCAAGAGCGTTGGGAAAACGCGTTCGAATTTCCGATAATATAGGTTACGGGGTTTTCCCGTGCCCGATACGACGCGGATCGAGTTAACCATTCGTTTTTACAACGGGCGCGGCCGCGGTATTGGCGAAAATTCCCGAAGGCGAAATCCCCCCCGACCGTATCTCGATTGGAAAACCGACGTAAACGTTTCAAACGTATTACGAACCGGGCGAAAGTCCTACGCGCCCTTTTCGCTCGTTTAGTAGTTATTTCGAAAAGCGCGCGCGTCTCGTTACCAAAAATGTCCAATGTCGCTGCGGCTGCACCGCGTGTTTAATACGAAAACGCCGTAAACATCCAAACCACCGGGGCGACTCGGTCCGGTAGTGAAATTCGGCCTTTGGACGCGATCGTATATCGCCACGGAACGACTAATCTCGTGTCTCGCGTCGGCCAAAAGTGTTACCGGAACTTTTCGAACTGTCGACGGGACCGAAGCCCCGGGTCGCGCCTAAGCGGTTCGCGAGATTTCGCTGACGGTCCCAACCCAACCCGCTGACGTGCCTGGTACTCGGAACGAACCGAAAGAAATCGGAGGAAATAGGTCGCGCATATTCGTTACGGCGACCTCGCCGCCGCAACTCGAAAACGGAACGCGAATTGGCGAAAACGGGACGGGCGCGCGGCCTTTTCAATTACCGTACGCTGCTTTTCGTTTACCGATACCGTGCAAACACGGAATCAGTCGTTTATCGGCCGTTTTGTTCTCGATAACGAGAGAACCAACGTCGACGAAAACATATACGTGTACACGCGCACAGCAGAGACGTACGTTTCGTGTTGGACGCGTTTCGGAAATAATACGAAATATCGTACCGCGTACGCGAACACGGGACGCGCGGCGGCCTTTTCGTTACCCGCCCGGTCCAGTGCCGAACGCGATACCTGGTGTATTCGGTACGAAACAATACGAACCCGTCGACGAGTACGTGCGGACAAACTAAAATACGCGGCGATACGTCCGAGCGGACACGAGAAATTCGATCGTCATCCGTCCCGTTCGTCGCGTTATAATTACGTAACGGTTGTGACCAGCAAAGTGTCGACACGCCGGTAATTCCGTTATACGGTTAAATCGTACGCAACCGAGCCCGAACCGGCCGCCGTTTCCCGCGGAATATTATTTTACGTTCGCGAAACGTCCGAACGACGTGCGTACGTTTACTACGGACACGTATTCGAAAACGAATATATCGACGTCACCTATACGGCGTACACGTTCCTTTCTCCTCCTTTAACAACGCCGCCGCCACGAATTCCCACTGTCCACACCGCGAGCGTCAACGACGTTAAACACTTTAGTCCTCCGTACGTCAATTATTTATCGCCGATAAGTACGAGCGTTTCTTTTTATCGGATTCCGTTTAAACTTAATACCGTTCCACCGCGACGGAGTGCCGATTGTTCGCTCGCCCGGTAAACGAATACCCCGTTTGAATACGTACACACGCACGTACTATCGGAGGTCGCGAAAAGAGAGCCAACGGTCGATTGTTAGTCGACATCGCGAAATTTTGTTTCGTCGTGCAATTTTTCGTTCGGCGTTTCTCCGGACCGAAAACGACCGAATAAAAAGTTACCGTACCGTGATTGCGTCTCGAGCGAAAACGATCTAATAACATCGCGCGGAATTTCCTCCCCTCGAAAACAATCGTTCTGTCGTTTATTAATTCCCGTCGCAATTTCCTCGAAGCCTATACCGCCTTCGAGTACACGCGAATAACCGAATTAACGAACAACGGCGGTTTCCGTCCGTTCGCGTTTCGTGGATGATATCCGCGTAATTTCCGCGCGGCGTCGTTTCCAAACCATTTTCGCGTCGCGTCCAACGCAACAGGCTCGACAACGTTCCGCGCAGAAAACCGACGGTGAGTACGTCCGAACGCGCACGGTTCGACGATTGTCCACTCTGCCTGGCCATTGTACGTACGACGTTCGTCGGTAAATTGCGCGCGTTATGCCCGTCGTACCGAACCCGTCAGTTCGTCGCCCGACCAATATTTTCGATTCGTCCGAATAAGACGACTATTGCGCTAATTATTCGTTTCACCGTTGGCCCGAAACGGACGAAATCACCCGGGACGTTTTATCCGCGGACGACGGACCGTTACGCGGTGTTGGCCGAATATGGTATTCGTACACGGGCGACACCTACGGACGAACGGACGGGGGCGGGACAATTATTAACCGGCCGAGAACGATATCGAAACGCGCGCCCCTAAGCCCGACGTTTTCGTATCGCTTCGATAGACACACGGGCGATATTTCGGTTAGTCGAACGTACGCGTCGCCGAGCGAAACGCGTCACTAACGAAACGAACGTATTGCACAACGAGTACAAATACGAATAACAATTATTACCACCGAAAAACCGCGGAGTTCCGGCGGACGAAACGACGTTGATTGGACGTAAATACTGAGCCCAGTAAGGCGCCAGTAGAGAATCTCGGCACGTTGGACGCGCGCGCGGCGTCATCGGCGTCGAATTTTCATACGCGGGGCATCGGCGCGTGACGACCGGCCGCGTAAGACAATGAAACGTCCACCCTATTCGTTCCGTCCCTCTCGCTGCCGACGTCCGAATGAACGACGCGCGCGTGAATCGTCGCTTTCGGTCCCTCGTCGGCCACGATATTTTATTTTCGGAATAAAAAAAAAACCCGTCGCTAATAATAATCGGCGCATGGCCGTCGGTCGGCGGCCGTTGCATACGCAATGGCCGAAGAAGAAAACACAAACCGCTTACGTTCGATTAACCGAACGGTCGTGCCGTTTCGTTTTGTCCGACGAACGCGTTTCGAAAACGTTTTTCGCCCGTCGGCCGCCATCCGTCGGCGCGACATTAACGTCGTGTGTGACGAGCCGTCCGAATTTTTCCGACGTAACGAAAACGCGGTGTTACGGTTCGGCAAAGCAGGATATTTATAAAACCGAACGTTCGCGGGATCGTCGTCGTCGTCGTCTGACATTTTTACTACGTGGACGGTCGCGGAGACACCGGGGAACGTTGGAAGTATTTTCGACCGCGCGGTAGTAATCGACGTTCGACGAACATCCGGCGAATTGGCGACTCGAACGGGTCACGCGTCGTCGTGGTTAGGTTATTAGGCAGGGAAATTAGGTAGGTTTAACGTGGTACGCGGGACAATAATAATCCGGCGACCGAACCGAGTGTCCGTTACGAACCCGATACGTATCCGGGGGTTACGTACGTTGGTTCTTTTATATAAACGGGCATAATGTCCCGTATTTCGAGAGGCGATTACGAATAAACAAATAAGGATACGGAAACGGTTCTTTTATTGTCAAACAACTACGCCGTTTAAACGAAATAATTGTTCGGTTTTAAAAGCGACGTCCGTTCAGTCCTCCATTGTTGACAGCAGCACATCGACGATGTTGTCCGTTGTGCCGTTTCTGGCGGGATGGCAGCCACGGTCTGGGTGACGTTACGGATCGTCACGGTGGCCGCCAGACGGTTTTCGTTACTGCGCAGAACCTGTTGCGTTTGATGCCAATACGTCGGCACGCTCGCCGAGTAATAATCACATATTCCTCTACGACGAAACGGCACCGCCATTTATCGATACCTCGTCGTGCACCTGTTGTGCGCCGAAAATCGTCGTCCCTAAATACGGGAGATTTACACGCCCGGCCCCGTATGATAAGCAAATCGCGTGTGGTGACGAACGGATGCGCCGAGTAAGTAAAACGGCTGGCTCGCCCGTCCACCGACGACGCGTTTATCTTATTTGGTCCGATACACACCGACGTCAGTGGTGTCCAATGAGTTTATTTGTGCCGATTATTCGCGGCGACGTGTGCAACTTATTTGATCGCTACGTTTATTATTTTAGTTCGTAAACGGTGGCGAGACCGGCGGTGTCATTTCGGACGGAACGTACGCGAATCGGCCGGTGGACGGCCATAAACGTTTCGTTCGGCGGCCAACACATGTCTGTTGTATTCGGCGTTAGTACGAACGGCCGCCATTAGTCCACACGCGCGTATCGAGAACACCCGACGAGTTGCTCCGCTATTATTATTATCCGCGGCCGTACTCGCGCCCCCTCGTTGTCCGAACGCACGGGATACGACGCGCGCACGCCCACGCCGTTATTAATGGAAACGCGTTCCGGCGAATCGATACACCGAGACATTCCGATTTGTCACGGCGGCGGTTTTTGTACCGTGCACGCGCGCCCGATTACGTATTACGATAAATATTATTTTCGCTCTCCCCCCCCCACGCACTCGCCCAACTGATGCCGACGCATCAGTTCGGTTTCGGACGCGCCCGACAACGTATTTTCCAAACCGCCGTTCTCCGACGAGATTATTAAAAGACCGCCGCGAGTTGGCAAATCTCTGGCGACTGGTACCTCGTCGTCGAACAACTATTGTGCCGCTTAAACGATTTTTTTCGCTTTTTTTATACACACACACACACACACCTATAGAACGGGATTCCGGTCGAATTCTTTTTTTTTATTATTCGCACAATCGCGTCGGTTAAACGGTTTTTTTGTCCACTTAAATTCAACCGCGCCGACGTCGCCGTCCTTTAATGGTCTATTGTTTTCGGAACAAAAGTGTTCTTCCTTTTCCCCGGTCCCTCCGTTTTATCGGAAAGTAAAACGCGATTTTCGCCGAAAACGTCACCAACGCGTCCGCATATCCGTCGTCCAATATTATCGACGAAACGCGCCGCGTTGATGCGTACGGGCAACAAAGTCGTCGGCGTGTTTCGTTTTTTCAAATAAAATTCGCGTACCGTACACCGAAGGGTCACCGCGCCCCTACTTACGCGTGAAATACGACCAACACTGCGGCCCCGTTTTTTTGTTTTTGTTGGTTTTCGGTGCCTCGACCGTTGAGCCGTTTTTCCCGAAATCCGACGCGGCGGTACGCGCGTAATTTTCGAAAAAAATCCGTTCCCCCTCCCGCGCGCGCTTGATCGACGAAAAAACAACGACGTTACCGCTCGGTCCCCCGTGACTGAAGTACATAATAAAAACGATCGCGGTCGTATCGTCCGGGCCGTTCGAACGTTTACGCCGGTTGGCTCTGTCTACGGTCACTCCCCGTCGTGAGAGTAATACGGACGTAGTACGGTGCGCGGCCCACACGGTGACACCCGCGACGTTGGACCGGCCGTTTTAAAGTCGGATCTAATTAGGCACTTAGACCGCCGTCTCGTTTTTTTTTTTGTTATTAGGACATGTATCCCATTTATTCGCCCGTCTGGCCGTCCAATTATATTTTACTCGACGTAATATCGACGTGGACGTTTTCGCCGCGCAATCGCTTTGATGTTCGGCGGAGTCTACACACACGGACTTTACGATTAATCACACCGGTCGAAAATACGCGATCGGTCGTCGATAATAATTTTTCGGTACGTTCGTTACGGAACGCGCGCGCGTAACTCGATTACGTGTTTTTTAATCCGGCGACCCCGCGCTATATACGTAAATAATAAATAAAACGGATTCGGTTATTGTCGGACGAGTCGGCGAATATAATAATAATAATACGACCGTCGGGCCCGACGATTTTTCGTCTTTACGCTCGCCCAACAGTTTTTACGCGTTCGCGCGTTTCGGTACGGTCGGCTTTTCGTTTTTAATTAACCGCGCGTTTTTTTTTTTTACAGCTCGTCGCGTCTTTATAAATATATATATATATGCACGCGTTAGAACTCGGCGATTGTCCCGTGTCCGACGTTTTTACGGCGAAAAATCCGGCAAAAACCGCCCGACGATTTTCTACGAGTTAACGAATATCGCGACAACGTCTCCATTGGCGGTACAATGGCGAAACGTCGACGAAAACGCGTCCGAAAATACGATTTTAACGCGACGGAAACGAATACAACGAAACCGAGTGAGTACCATCGATCGTCCCGTTAATGTGGTACGACGAGCATTCGTAGTGAACCGTTCAAGTAACCGGATCGACCGATACTACAAACGTAGCGTAGCCGAACGTGGAGCGAATTATTCGGATTTCGATAGCGCTGGCCGAACCGACGGAAAGAGTGTACTTCGTCGGGTCTGCCGTTTCCACGTAGGCTCGGCTTTGTCCCTTTAACGCTTCCACGGTAAACAACACGTTCGATCACGTGTTTCGATGACTTTTGTTACGGCGCGTTGGGAATCGGACGATTTTTCGTTGTTGTCGCGTCGTACGCGATTGCATCCGGTACGTGTATATGCCGGACGGCGGTGCCCGTGAAGCGGTCGATTCGCTGACCCAAAGACGGTTCGAATCATACGCGAACGTCGTTGAATTTTACCGGCGGCCGTATTAACGTCGTCGGCCGATATATTATTAACGAAACGGTCGTAGTTCGACCCGTCGGAAGCTAATCGCTCGGATAGCGCGGCACGCAATGCGTATAACAACGTGAAACCGGCAATTACGAGCGTACCGATTAACAGCCCGACGGGACGTGACACGCGGGGAACCGAACCGTCCGACAATTTGGTTCCCGAAACAGAGTTCACGCGACGGAGAGCCACGGCCGAACGAACATCGGCTGCGGTTCCGTCGGGGAATATTATTACGCCGGCGCGAGTGGACTAAAGGGCCGGCCGATAGATCAATAATTTGCCGTAATAAATCGCGAAACCGTTTCGAGAAACACGATTGTAGCGAAAACCGCGAGATAAAAGAAATATTCTCCCATTAAATGACGTTCGCGCCTATTGTCCGTGTGATGTTTCGCGTTTCCTGTGTTTTTAAAATTAAAAGAACAGCCCGGGAACAATAATAATAATATATTTTAATCGCGTCGAAACGTTAAAAAACCCGCCGTACCGGAGCATTTTTAACGACGCGTGTTTGAAACGTTCTTCTTTTCCCTGAATCGTCTCGTTCAACGCGCGTTTCGTATTGTACATAATACGTTCGAAATTCTCGGCGAAAACTAAAATTAAAAAAAAACAAAAAAAAAATAATCGGAAACGAAACGAACGTCCGTAATGTTTACAACGCGCCCGTACATTATCGTTAAGCTTGTCGGCGGTCCCGTACGAGCCGGTTAAATGACGGCGGCTTTTGTCGTTTTCGATCGTTTATCGGAAACCGAACCGGGCCGGTACAGCGACCGCCGCCGGGAAACAATTTGAATTTTACCGATTACGGTACGCCGTCGTGTCGGTGAGAAGGTCCTTGGCCGTTGTGGCCGCAGCGTTCCGCGGTATAATCGGCCCGTACCAGCTAACGGGTCGGCCGTCGTTCCCAACATACGACCGCCGCGCGAATATTACGCGCATTATTGCCCGGACGGACGATTTAACGCGGTTACGGTTCGTGTACTTCCGAGAATGGAAAAACGAAACGAACGGGGAAAAAATCGCTCTCCCCCCGGCCACAATATCCGCATAGTGCACGTCACTAAGTACGCGCGGTCGTAGATCGAATTTGGTTGGCATCTCGCTCGTGTTACGATCGTGAAAATCGAATTATTTCGATATGCCGTACGAAGCGGCGAGAATATCGCGACGTATTCGCGGGACGTTACGAGTCGTTCCCACGTAAAATCGTTTCCGTCGGAACGCCGGTCGTCCCGTGCACCGGAGCAATTTATCGGTGGTCGTCTATGTACCGTTGTTTCGTAAAAACCTCTACGCCGTGTCCGCGTATGGTGCACCTCGCGTTCTTAAGACTAGGTTTTTTTTTCTATTACGACAGCTCCCGGGAACAAATTAAACGGAAACGTCGCCTCCTAGCGAAAACGTGCGTCCGCTTTTCGGGCCCGAGGTTCGGTCGCGAAAAACACACGCGTGTACACGCCGCGATCGTTTATTCGGTATTAACTGGAATATTTCCCCGGGACGTATTCGAAACGTTTCCGGACAATCGTTTACGGCGAGCATTTCGCTTTCGGCCACGACACGGCGCCCGTGATCGAATCACACGAGACCGCGCGATCGTTATATTTGGTTAATCGACCGACCGAATACCGAAAACAACCGGCCGAAACGACGTGATCGTAGAAGTGTACCGTCGTCGCGATAGGTGCACGACCGTGGTCGGTAAAGCGACGGAGCGTTCGGGAGACCCGAGCTGGCCACGTGGCTCGGACGTGAGTGCGTCGGTTTCAATAAAATCGCTCAAACGGGTCCAGAGCGGAGTTAATTTTCGGCGGCACCGGAAAATTGGGCCCGGTTCGTTCCGAACGACCGTAATAACGAAAAAACAACGGTCGAAACCGTTGGTTTCGCGCGATCATCGCAAACAAAACAACTACCCGGGTGAGGAAAAACGCGTCGAATAAACGACCGGGCGCGGCCAAATGAAGCGGGCCAGGGAACCGACCGCCCGAATAGTCGAACTTATTGTCTCGTCGGTGGAAAAACATTTATTAAACGCGACCAGGCCGCTAGGAAATGCTGCGGCCGATTCGTTTAGCGCCGACCGTTCGTATTGTACGGTTCGGACCGGACGATTCGTCGACCAGAACGGCACGCCGCGCCGTTATAAAAATCACCGGACGTCCGGTGGAACCGACAGCGCGATTTTTATTTTTTCCCGACGCCGGAATTCGCTAATTACGGAGGCGCGCGCCGGGCTCGTTGTGCGCGCGTGTCGGGAAGCCTATCCGTTTCGGGACGAAAAAACAAAAAAAAACCGTTTATCGCCCGGCGACGGATGGTTGGGATTGGATGGACGGAGGGTGGGAGGGAGGAACCGTACGGCCTTTAGCGCGCGGGCGGCTGGGCACCGGGGGAGCTTTGAAATATACGGCCCGGCAATCGGTTAAGTGGCAGCGCCGATAAATTTCCGTAGAGACCCGCCCCGGCGATGGCGCGGGAGGGACGACACACGACGGAATACTTACCGAGCGAACGGGAACTCGGGTTATCTATCCGTCCGGTTCGGCGTGCCTATATTCAATTTTCCTACCTACTAACTCGGCCACTGTTCGCGGCCCTACACCACCGAGGTGTATGCGTCGTAAACGCCCACAAGTCGTTGGCCGCCGCCGCCGGTACGTACGAACGCTTCCTGCCAAAAGTGTTCCCGTCCGCGCACCAACACCGTCCCGGCACGGAGGCGACAAACTCGTAGCGAGGTCGTCCGCACGTATGAACGACTACGTAGCCGAGCGATCCGGAATTGCGAATTTCCGCTCGCGTCGGTCGAACGGTTTTTGCCATTATTGCCGCGTACGTTTCGAAAGTGCCGGCCGGGCGTGTACTTACTTCGCCAAAAATGCGTCGGCGACGGTCGACACACGACGGGTCCGTCCGGCCGAGGCAAATAAATGTACCCGTACGACCGCGACATTCTCCCGTACGGGCCGTCGTCCGTCGGTCACGGTGCTCACCGGTCTATCCGAAGAACACGCGTCCGCGTAGGTTAGGACACCGTCAGGATCCGCGCGACAATTATCGTCGTAACAATACGCCGGTATTTGTGGAAATCGCGTCACGCGTCGTTTAATAATAATAATAATAATAATAATAACGATACACAAATACCGTAGACACACACGCGGCTATTTTTATATACAGAAGCGTACTAACGCGTAATATCGCGTAATTATCGATCGTTTTATGAACGAACCGAAAATAATAATCGCGGCGCGTACGACGATCAACTAATCTACACACACAGACGCAAACTCGCGCGCGACACGTCGTATATATATATATATACATATTACAGTGGGTCGCGTGTTAAACGGACGAAACGAAATACGGTCCCGGCGCGATAATTATAGAACGCGACGGACGAAAGCGGCTTTTGTTTCGGAATCGGCCCCGGGCGCGCCCGAGAACGCCGCCCGCTAAATAAACGTGTAAAACGATAACCGAACGCCAATTACTCGGTAGGGGGGGGTGTGTGTGTGTGGGGAGGGCGTACGAAAAATGACTACAGAGTCTCCGGGTCGCGCGTCTTTTTTTCGCGTTTCTCGTGCAATTTCCTTTCAACGCGACACGACGTCCGGCGTTCGTACCAATCACCTGTTGCGGAGCATCGCGGCCGCGCAACACCATCCGGCGGCCGGCACGAGCCACACGAAATCGCCGTCGCCGTACGCTCGTGTCCCGGCCGAGTTTAGCGAACTGTTGTCCGTCGGCAACGTATTGAAAACCGTTTCGGGCGATCTATCGTCGTCGTCGTCGTCGTCGCTGTCGTCGTTCTTCCCTCCGAACTCGAAATCTGCACCGATAAAACAAAATAATACTTTCGTTCCGTATCGTTCCAACCACGCCACGGATCTCGCAAAAGCCCGATTTTCCCTCCCCCAATCCACACCACATCCGTACGTGTTCGCCGCCGGCTTTTGACCACGGACGGGCAACAGGGCCCCGTTGGCCGATTCCGTTTCGTTTTGTCGCGACATTATTCGTCGCTTAAGGTACTACTACTGTGCCGAACTACGTTAGCCCGTCGGGCGTGCGAACGTACCTTTGCGACCGTTGTCCGGATCGTCGGTGACGGGCACGGGTCTCGACGGTACCGCGATCTCTGCGAACAAAAACCAACAAAGTCCGACAATAGTCAACGGCGATCGTCACGCGCGTAATGGTCGTGCGCCGCGAACGCGTTTAAACGTTACGCGGCGACGAACCAAACGCGGTACGATAACCTAATCGTTAGCGTAACGGGCGCGATCTGCGCGAAACGACGTTTCCGTATCGTACCGTCTCGGGGGTGAAAAAACGGAACCGCCGAGGGGGTAAAATTCCCCTTTCGACGAAAAACGGCTCTAACGCGCCCGATTCTCGTGACGGTGCCGTGTCGACGACGGTCCGTCAATGTCCAATTACTACGCGAAGCGGCGACAACGCGTTTATGTTGAACAATTCGCGGGC
The DNA here is from genome assembly GCA_025469175.1 of Geopemphigus sp. TES_GeoC_2020. Classification (NCBI taxonomy): domain Eukaryota; kingdom Metazoa; phylum Arthropoda; class Insecta; order Hemiptera; family Aphididae; genus Geopemphigus; species Geopemphigus sp. TES_GeoC_2020. The sequence goes on along the minus strand of JAIPRN010000864.1, from coordinate 25,005 downwards.
GACGAACGCCGACGAACTTTCTGCCGGCCCTACCACGGGGACTCGATGAAAAAGCTATCGTCGTCGACCGTTTTTTTTTTTTTTTAAGAAAACGGTCCAACGCTACACGAATCCGTCCGCGATTCGACGGATCGTCAATTTCGTACGTTTCACGCTCGCTTTCGACGCCCTGACACGTTCCGGTTGGCCGACCCTCCACCCCCCCTTGAGGAAACGTTCGATCACGACGTTTTTTAGAACGCCTCTTCGTTCGCCCAAGTGCCCGAAATCGACCGGTTTCGAAAATTACCACCGAGCCGCGACGGTATCGGCCGGCTGTCGGGTGACCACAACTCTCTCTCTCTCGGAAAGCCCGAGAATCTCTCGGATTTCGATCCGGTTTTCGACTACGGGGACGCCGACAAATTCGTATTTCGTATTTCACCGTACACGACTATCGTTTCTACGAAACCGCCCGAGTGTAGGCTCCGGTGGACAGACCGCTCGGTACGTATAAATACGTAATTTAGAGACGAAATCCGAGTCGTGGGTTTATTTGCGCACACCGACCACCGGCCCATCTGCCGTCTACGTCCGTCGCCCGTGCGTAAATCAACATGTATAAGTCTACGCATAAATGATTATATATACCCGCGTCTGTTTACGCGCGTTTAAAAGTCAACGAGTAAAACTCCTATATACGTGTATAGACCGAAGAAGGGGTCGTGTTTATTACGAATCAATCGGTCGTTTTCCTTCCGTTTCATATCATTCAAATATTAGCGGCTCGCCCAGTGGTTCAAAGAACAAGACAAACACGCGGGCGATACGGTTCGCTGCGAATCCGACCCGACGACGGAGATTAACTTTACGTCGTTAGTATCAAGTTGTTTTTTTTTTTTTTTATTCATTTCGAAGACGTCAAAAGACGTACACGACTAACCGTAAATATAGCCCGCGGATGAGTATTGCGGGCGCGTTAAGGACGAGCGGGACGTTTTATGGGACGCGAGAAATGAGTGGGCATCGATGGACCGTCAGACGAACGCGAAAACGCTACAAAACGCGTACAGTTACGCGCGCTCGTCGAATCTATTGACGCGCACGCGCGTTTTGGCGAAGCTCGTAAAAAACGCGATCGAGGCGTTAGGGGAACGCGCGAACATTTACACGGTCGAAAAAAAAACGGATAACGAGACCGGTCGATCGGATTTCGAAATATCGAATTGTCCCGAATCGGCGCCCCCACGAGGAACTCACCTTGTCGCGGTGAGGGGGTTTGAGCGGAAATCGCCCTGGGGGGATCTCCTGACCAAGAGTTCCTAGCCGGCCATGGATCTGAGGATCAGGACACATACATGGGACCGAGGGCGATGGGGCCGAAGTAAAAAGTGCCGGTGTAAAAGTTGACCGTGTTAAAGTATTCGGATCAAGGACAAAAGGGCCTAGGAATGAGTCAAGGTACAGATAAATCGATGTATATCGATAATGGATATAAATGGTTAAAAGAATGGAAACTGTACATGGATTACGCCGAGAGCCTCTACGAGGCATGGACAATATTTGGATAATGGCACTATTTTTCGGTATGCATAACCTGGTTTTTGGTTGAAAGTTACCCACCGGTGGCCAAAATACCGGGAGGGGCTAGCTTTGTAATGTTAGCGACCCGGGTTGACCCACCGATGTCAACCATTTATAAACCTAGTCGGTACCACGGGGGTGGGGCCGCACTGTCCGTTCGACTTGGTCCGCGCGCCGCCCCACTTTTAGCCGACGTGCCTACTTCGGCCGCAACAGGCGCGAAATAGCGGAGCAATAGTAAACCACTACACCCAGCGGGGCAACCGGGCACCGAACGACGTCAGCGGTCCCGGTTCCAGAACTACGCGTAGTTTCGGTGCTAGTGGTCCATACCGACGACCCGTGACTTTGGTCATGCGCCGTGAATAGACGTCAATAACAGGTGCGTCGGGGTAAAGGGATTTCGCCCATTAAAACCTTTGGAAACACGTGTCCCGGTTCGTCGAATTCGCGTTACGACAATCGTCCGCGGCGCGGCGTCGTCCTTTCCGTACAAAAGTCGACCGCTTTCCGAACACATCCGACGGCGTTTAACGACGAAAGTGTACGGAGTAAGACCCGCACGCCCTGCACCGGTATCCATGGCCCTTCAAACCGGCCGACAACGTGTCCGCGTAACGTTCGGACGAAGCGCGCGCTGGCCACCGGTTTACCCGCCGATCAAACTCGCGCACGGTCGGCGGCGTAACTTTCGTGTCCCCACGACGGCCGTGTTAATCGCGCGGCTGAAATTCCGGAAATACACTGAACTCGAGTCGGAACGAACCGTCCGTTTTACGGCCGTACGCGACGTTTCGGGTTGTTTTCATTTTTTATCGTCGTTATTAGCGCGTCGAAACGCGTAAATTGTCGTCGAAAAATAGTCGCGACTGAACTATATTACGGGGCACACGATCGTTAATGTCAAACGAGAAAAGTTTCGATCCGAGCGTACATTATTATGGAGCGCCGCCACCTGCGCACGCGCGCTAAGCGAATAATAAAAGTCGTTATTTATCATCGGCGCACGCCAAATTCGTCGGCGATCGACGATACGTTTGTTGATCAGACCGTGACCGTGGTAACCGCGCGTTTATAACGGTATGGCCGATACCGTTTCGACCGGTTTTCTAACGTAGAAATGTATCGATTGGAAACGACGGAACGCGACGGTGGTAGGCGTACAGAGACCGTCGACGAATATTTTAGCTAACCGGCGTCGGTAGTTTTTAGTTACCGGGAATCGGGCCGAGCATCGAACACGCGAATGGACCGTTTTCCGCCTAAGACACGTCTTTTCGCGTAAACGTTTTTTGTTTTTATCGCCGAACGCGTCTCACCGATTCGGTCGACGTGATTACACGACGCGTACACCGTTTTGTGCCGTTTTTTTATACGAAATTCGCGGCTCTGGACGGAGCGTTTCCAACGGCGGACGAATCGTACACGAAACTCACTCGCCGCCAAATACGGACACGCGGTTATACGTAGCGTTCCTCGGAAGTTGCTCTTCGGACGTCGTATACGCGCGTCCGTGACCGTCGAAACACTACACTACGCATTGTGTTTTCGATGACGCGGTACAGGAACGACGAATAAACAGGTTCGACACTAACCTCCACCGATTTACGTGTGTCGCGCAAATCGGAATTCGTGTCGTTCGTTCTCGCCATATATATATTATTTACGTAAACCGCCGCGGACACGTTTCGCGCATTTCGTTGACGAGTCTTTGTCCCCCACCCCACCCCGTCCGCGTTTACCGTTCGGCGCCGGTTGATAGCGCGACCGTATGACTGTCGACGGATCCGGAAATACGGGAAACTAGCTGCTCGCATTAACCGCCGGTGTTGCGTGCCCGGTGTGACAAGTGTCACGCTAAGCTGTCGCGTACCGTGCGCGGGCGATGGTGGTGTGCTGCGCGTGCGGGGCTGTTTATGCGCGCGTTTATAGACGACGACGTGGTGGACAACGAGGGGGAGACCGTGCCCGTTCAAATTCATCAGCGAACGCGCGTGCGCAAAACTGTCCGAGTTATCGCCGTGTACGCGCGGTATTATTTACAATAACGTACACGACAAACCGTTTAACGCGGCTGGTTGCCTATACGCGACACGTGATCGTGACGAACAATTTCGGGCACCCTTCCCCCGTCATCACCACCACCGACTACCGCCACCGACTACCACCACACCCCATACACTAGCGCGATTTACCGGCGCAGCCCGGTCAACGTGTTCGCGTCCGCCCAGCGAAACGGGAACGGTTCGAATTACGTGCCGGCGGCCGTTTTCACGTTTTACGAACGCGAACGGCGACCAATAGCGATTCCGAGTGGTGTCCGTAGGCCACTAAACGGTTCGGTTCGCGGAAAAAGGCGGTCACCGGACAGAGCCCGGTAGGTCGAAGAGAGAAACCCTGGAAATTAAAAACGACGCTTCGGTAACGCCGGGCATTCGACGACTGGCTGTGAGACGAGACGATGGGACCGAATAATCCCGAAAATAGAACACAAAATAACAATTTCGTAACGTCCGAGAACGCGTTCAAATCGAAATATCGTTCCAGGTCGTTTTCGTTTTTTCCATTTATGTCGTGCCGGGAGAGGAATTCTCGTCAAACGGCGACCGGTCCCGCGAACTCACGGACAATTGCCGGCAGTAATATGAGATTTTGTTCGTCGCGCGACCAACGCAAAACGATACGATCACGAACATAGGTGACGATTTGTACAACAACGCGCGAGGTTAGCTAACGACGTATTACACGAATTTTCGTTTCTGTTTTGATTCGTCCGTTAACCTTCCACTTGGATTTCGCGGTCGTCTCGAATATAAATAAATACGGGCGCACTCGGTCAACAGAACAAAATCGAAAACGTAAATTCGAAATAGAAATCGTTCTAACGCCGGCCGTAGCGTTGCGCGTGTGGCGGCGTTGCGCGCCGTTATTTTCAATATTTACACGTATCTCGTTCGGTAAACGTAATTCCCCAATTCGTATTTACGTTCTCGAATACGACCGATAAATATTGTAAATGATAACGCGAAAATAAAAAAAAAACCCTTCGTCGCGCGCCCTGTTAATATTAAACACAAACACGCCGTGTTTGCCGGGAACGCGGAACAGAGTGCTCGTTTTCGGATCGCCTGACCACGACCGCCGCCGAACTTGGACCACAAAACCGTAGATTTCGTCGACCTGCGCCACAATCCGTGCACATCTCGGGCGCGCCGCCCGAGTGAGAACGATACGTCCAAAAACCGCCGATCGTCTCGGGACGTGGACCGCGAAATGTCAAGTTTCGGGATATCGTTGTCGTTTCGCCGTCCGGCGGCGTGCCCCGTGTAACGACCCGTTTCCAGACGTTCGAAGCCCGTTCGGATCGGCGCGGTATCCAAGTCCCACCATGATGGAAACCGGTCTAGTGGGTCACGCGCCCGATGGTCTCATTATCCGGTACATATATCGCGAAGTTTCGGCATTTCGGGTAATAATCGATAAAAAATTGCGACCGATTGGACGCTCGTGCGCCTATCGCGATAGTACTCGACGTCGGTCGAAGCGTACGATTTGAATTTTTAAAAAAATAAATCCCGAATCGTAACGATTAAAAAACAAACCCCGACAAAGGCGAAAGGAACGTTTTAGGTTTTAGTCACAGTGCGCTTTGTTCGCCGAGGACGATGTCGTCAAGGCGTTCGTAAGGGACGGCGAAAAGAGCGTGGACCGTTAAAATCGTGCCCGTCTATCAACGAACCACGACGATACTCTTCGATACTACTTCGCGTACAGTTTTCCGGACTCGTGTAACTCCTCCTTCGCCACTTTTTCGGCGTTCCGGGTTCTCGTCTCCGCCGGTCAACTTTAGGGAACGCGCGTAATAATCACAGTTCTTGGCCGTTTGCGTTCGCCATTCCGTTTGCCACGGTTCGCTAGGACCACTGAGGAAAGTTCGCGTTAGGCGACAATTCGCGAGAGCCAACCGACGGATCCGAAACGACGGGCCGGCGAAAAATTGACGATACGTCCGACTTCCGTTCGCGGTTGTTTTTCGACTTTGTATTTCGGTAACGTGAAACGTTTCGGACGCGAAGTCCGGCGGGCGAATACGCGTCCCCCGTTTTGTCGAATATCGCCAGTCATTCGCCAACGTTTAAATAGTCCGGAATACGAAACCGCGGTAACGTTCGTCTAACTCGTTCGGCTATTAATCCGGGAAGATTGATGACCAGAGTGATAGATACGAACTGACAGCGCGGGGCTGTGTCTCTTTCGGGCCTATGAACGAAAGTTATTTCCGCGCCGCTATATATAAGACGACGTTTGTCGCGTTTTATCCGTCCGTCCCGTTTTACGGCACGCCTCCGTCCCACTTTGGACATTACACGTGTGCGCGTGTCATATTGTACGTGCATGATTGATGCGTCTGTTTCTCGAAAACCTATCGCCGTCGAAGTGAAAACGGTCGCGTCCGTTTCTTTTGTATACGCACACATTATCGCGTGATTCGCGACGTTTATCGCCGGTATCGTATTTACATACATACAATAAAAGCCCGTTTCGAACCACTATACTCTCCCGTCACGGAACTCCGTCCCCGATAATACTATTGTCTTTTCGTTTCTGGCCTATCGGTTCGTTGTTCCGTCGATCGCTCGTACAAATAGCGTCCGGCGAGCTTGCGTAATACGTTTTGATCAATTCCGTAAAAATGTTCGACTACCATTTCGTATCGGACCGTAGTTGCGACTCTATATTCGTTTATTCGCGTATTTTTTTTTTTTTTACTAAATAATATAAGAACGTCGGGGACGTTTACAGAAACGCCTATCGATTATTGTCGTAACACGCGAAATAGACACGGGAAATACCGTTCGCGCGGAATAAGCGACACCTATAAAACCGACCGTATATAGCGATTACGTCGGGGGAATCGACCCGAGGCGAAAGCGGCGTTTTCGTTCGGGCTATTAAAAATTTGAAAAATTCGCGTTCCCCTTGAGAAATCGAAAAGCGTACGTTCGTACCGAACGATATCGTTTCGCGAACCAACGGGTCCCTAAACGGTTCGATAACGAACGTCGGAATAAAATTCGTCATAAGCGGCGGTACGGTACCGTACGCGCATAGATTATCGTGGCGAAAATGTAACTAAAAAACGCGTCGCGTCGCTGTCTCCTGGGGGGGGGAACTTTGCCCTACACGCGTAACGGAAGAACGCGGCGGATTATGACGGGACGCTAGAATGGAACGACGTTTGTCGAAAACCGTTTTTAAAACGTTCCGCCGTTCCATACACCGGTAACCGCGTGGTAATACGTCTACGTCGTCTGGTTAGGTTAGGTCATCATCGTCGTCGTCGTTATCGTTGTCGTCGTCGTCGTATACGCGTGATGGACGGGAGGGTAACTTTCTCCGCACCGCGGGTCGACGTCGGGTTATTTATCGCGAGTGTACGTCACGCGGCGAGTTAAATGGCCGTTTACTTCTCCGCTGTTCCCGCTCCGTTAGAGTGGTCCGGCGGCGAGTACAAAAAAAATCGCGTCGCGTGTTTTCTCCTCAAAACCGTACCGCCCTCAGGGACGACTTAACTAATACTACCGTACGCATACGCAAAATGATATAGAAGGAGAGGCAGGGTCTTCACGTATACGCACGCGGCCCGACGACCCGGTTTTAAGTCCCGCGCGTAACCGGCACTACGAACGCGCGCGGTACGGTTCGGCGAACACTTACGGTCCAGCTTGATGAATCCGTCGGTCTCGCCCAGCGAGTTCTTCGCCACGCATTTGTACGACCCGAAGTCCTGCGGCGACAATTTCCTGATCTTCAGGATCATGTACTTGTTGTAGCCGCTGTCCGTGGATACGGCCTCGTATTTCTCGCCTGAAACCGTCATGTCTACCTTTGTACGTTTTTTACGCAATCCCCCAGCCGCCGTCGCCGCCCGAACACATTCGTCGCTTACCCGAAACGATCATGTCGCCCTTCTCCGTCGTCCAGAAGTTTATCGACGTCGGGAACGCCTCCGTGTGACACTCCAGCTTGATGTCCTGCCCGGCGTAGCCGCCCACCAGCTGATTCGAAATGGTCAACATCGGCGGAACTGCAACGCGGTTAGGTTAGGTTTAGGTAGCGTTGCCGACGGCGGCCGTGCCACGCCGACCCCGTGTCGGGACGGTTTTTATATTGGTCGGCGTCGGCCTTCAATTTTCACCGGCCTAGTTCGTTTCGTCGAGGCCTAACCGTGTACGGGAAATCAATAATCGGTATACCGTGGAAAAATCACGGAACCGGCGCGCTGGAATTAAAAGACGAAAAACCACCGCCCGTTCGCCGATCACTCGGACGGTCCGTACGGCACGTCACGTTCGTTGGCGTCGAACGCAAAACGAATACTACCGCCCGTGAAATTTCACCGCACCCCCCCCACGCCGCCCGTTTCACGACGCCCAAAATTAGACGGCGGACGAAAACCGACCGCCGTCGAAAATCAACCGGTTCGAAATCGACGCACGACACGTATTGCCCGCGTACGATTCTGCCGTCACCGTATATTCGTCGTTATCGAACACGTTTATTATGTACTTACATTGGACTTTGAGCGTGACCCTTTTGCTAATGGACGGGGGCACACCGTTCGAGGCTATACACAAATAAGCGCCCATGTGGAGCCGACTCACGCGCGTGATGTGCAACACTTCGCCGTCGATAAAATTAACTGAAACAAAATCGAAAAATTCGTATTAACGTTTTTTTTTTTTCGTTTCGATGAACCCGCCGCGTATGTATACGGCCGAGGGCTTTTCGCCTAGCTCGATATATTTTCCCATTTCGAACGATCGCCGACTATGACGTAATCGAAATAAAAACGACGAACAATTTTATTCGATATACGAACGGGCTACAATTTGTTTTTTTTTTTAAATCCGGACTTTTAGAAAATCGTCCGTGTCTAAAATTCGTTATTGGATGGCGGTAAATCAACGAGTAACGTTTTAGCTTTTAGGTTTCTTGTTGTTTACGAATTACTTGGACGCGCGCCTACGGTGATTACTTCGGAATGCGCCGGCGAAAATCCCGAAAAACTGTTTACATTCGTTCATTTTCGATCGGGGAAAGAAAATTATTGTAGCTATTTCGATTACCCAACAACCAAAATTTGAACGATTATCGAACGGGACAACGATAACGTCTAATTTCTTATAATATATATATGTAAACGCGATCGAAGTATAAAGCGATATAGACGTATGTCGATAAATTTTATCTCGTTCCGTCGAATACGAACGTCAACGAACTTTTTGACAGTATATATATACGCGTGTGTACGTCGATTCGTAAATTAAAAACGATCGGAAAATGTCGAAGACGACGATTACGGAGGAACGCGAACGAAACATAGATCGGCGGACGAGATTAGTAGGCGCACGAAGAATGGACATGAACCGTAATGGCGATAGACGATAGATGGGCGGTTTAAAGTGGGCAATCGGCCGAGACGACGTCGAACGTATTAACGTTATTATTTGGCGGGCAAACTAACGAGAAAAGTGTTGCGCCGGCGGACGTGGAAAGTGTACCACACTATCGGCCGGCGGTCAAACGGGTCGCGGCGTATTTATTAATAACGCGCGGGGTAATTTCCGATATTCGCGGCACGGTAGGGGGGGGCGGAACGTGGCAAACGGTCGAGAACACGTTTGAAAACTTTCACGATTATCGCTTCTTATTCCGAAACTTTCGTAAAACAATTTTTCTTTTTTTTCCCCGCGTACGTTATATAAACATACCGAGCGGATCATTACGCAAACTACATTTCGCAAAAGTTTATATACTCGACTCGCGCGCGCGCACACACACACACGGGCGCCGCGTAAATATACATATATACATATATTCGTATACGATTTTCATTACGAGATAAAAATAATGTCGTAACTGCGCGCGCGGAATATATCATACGGTCTCGAGTATCCCAGCGGTTTTCGGTAAAACTCGTATTAAAATTACGGCAGATAAAATGACAGCGCGTTTCGCGGAACGTTTTCCGTTAAAATATTGCCCGTAATTGCGCGCGAAATAGAGAAAGTTTCAAAGTTAACAACGCCGCGTGTAGTTCGAAAGTCGGTAACTCGCCCAGCGACGGTTCGTACGTAAAACGTCGTACACAAAACGGGTATTTTTCGGAAACGATTAAAACGTCCCGTTTTCGGTCGATACGTTTCCGTCAATACGGCCGTCGTTGATTCGGCGCTCTGGGCACTCTGAAACGTTATCGCAGAATATTATCGATATTATTTTCCTCCCAATAAAATGGCCGCTCACTATTGATAAACACGTTTAAGAGTGTCCAGAGCCCGTTAAGAAATCGTACACTCCATATTCTTTCTGGTTTGTAAATGTTAATGTATTCGTATATGTACGATGTATATGATACGTTACGATTTGCGATCGAGAAAAAATTATTATTATTTACGAAAACGTATTTTTTTTTTGGTGGGTCATACTGATTTTCCTCCAAAAAGACGGCGAATTCGTTTATCAGATATACTTGTCACATAATTAATATATTCTGTGGTAGTACCGTCCGTAAAATCCGCCGCGTACGGTAATTCGTACGGTATTTTTACGGTCGACCGACTGCTGGGCGCCGAATAATAATAACAATAGTTGACGACGACGGTTACGTGAATACGAAACGAAACGCAACCCCAAACGTGACGCGCGTCTCGTTTTCGTAGGTGACGCGCCCCGATCCTGGTGGTAGGTGTACGTTTTATTATCGCGCCGGTCGGGCGTGTATCGGTAACGTAGTCTTTTCTGCGCACGTAATCACGTACGGGGTGACGGACGGGACGTTTTGGGAACGTTCACCCCGATACACGTTTGACACGACGGGGCGTCGTACATTATCGTTTTCCGTATGGCGGTCGGTCAACCGGCGGGAGTTCGGCGGGCGGGGAGGGTACTGTGTAGGGGACTGTACACCGACGTGTTGGACACAACGCGCGGTATGGGTGACGAACGAAGACGCGTACGCGGCACTCGGCTCGTTCCGTTTATACGTACGCGGTTTTCCGTGGTTAGATGGACGACGCCCGGAACCGAAGATAAAACGGTACTTAAGCGTCTGAGATAAAGCCGGCGAGAAATTTACATTTTAAACGTCGCGCCAATCGTCGCTATTATTACAATAATATACGAACAACGACGATTTGGAAAGTTTCACGCACACCCATCGCCCGATGGTCCGCCGCGCGCTTCCACCGTACCACCGTTACATATATATATATATACACTCGCCGTTACGGCGGTTAAAGTACACGGAGCGTTTAAAATGTAATAAAATATGTAAATATTCTCGGCAGTCGAAAAGTTTCTCGTTCGGCGAACGGGACGGGAAAAATCTATGAATATTCATGTTGGTCATATATACGTTTACTTATTTTCGCTTCGTCTTTAATCTAAACCGATGGAATAATAATAGTAATAATACCGATCGCGTACACCGTCGTCGCAAACAGCTACAATAATATCGCCCGTTATTTAAACGTATAAGCTCGCGTCGTTACACCTATAACGGAACAGAGAAACGAAAACCGACGAACATTGGAAAACCGAACGGATCGCGAACCGCCGCCGTCCGTTCGTAGTTTATCCCGAAAACGAAATTCGCGATCGACGTTTCGCCGTTTGCGCAATGTAAATCGCTCGTCGACGCGCTACAGCCGTTGACGTGTATATTATATTTCCCCCGCCGTATATTCTCGCGGACAATTCGGCACGCCGATACGACCTTTGGGTCTGGCGACGTGTGTAGTGTACACAAAAGGTCGGGTACGGTGTTTCGGAAAGGAAAAACATGGACGTGGGGCCCGAACGTACGACGGCCAATGGTTCGTCCGCCTAAACGAACGCGAATTATTCTATTCTTAGACGCGACCCTCGGCCGTCTAGGAATTTCTCCGTGGAAATTTGTAAAAAAACAAATGCACCGGTCGCGTAAAATAAAATTGTACGATGTAAAAACGTAAACGGAAATACGCGGAGACAATAAAACCAACTAACGAAACGTCGTCGTATTATTTTACCGGCGCTCAAAGTTGGACGTAATTTCTTAACGCTAATCACGAACTTGACTCGATTCCTTACGCGTTAGGGCCCGCGTTTGTTTGTTTGTTTATTAACTACGTCGCGGCCCGTTCCGGTTCGTCCGCGAAATGCGTAAATCCCTCGCGCACGGTTGGCGATTCCGACGGGCCGAGTGTATTTGGCTCCCTTAGCTTTTCCGTATTGTCCGCGGAAGTGTCCCGATAAAGGTTTTGATATAGTGCCGCCGTGGTGGTAATCCAAAAGCCGAACAATGGTATTAATTTCAATTCCATTGTTGTAAAAGCGTGCGTTCGTTTGTACCGGCTCACGGAACAACGTGATTCGTTATTAACACTCCGGTGTCCCTGGCCCGCGGTAAAACGTTACGGCCGCGAACTTTTTTTTCCCCTCGGCCCGGCAACGTACCGTACGTACGCCGTTAAACGACTACTGTCGATTACTAGCCGCGGAACGTTCATACGCGAAACAACGACGGCGCCGTTACGGTGTCCAGTGGCGTACTACCAACGAGGGGCGTAAAATCCTCCCCCGAAATTTTTTTAGGGAGAATTCGTTTCTTACAAGACGTATACGTTTGTGGGGCCTTCGCCCCCCAACCTAGTCAAACTCGGCAACGACGCGGGCAGCTCGTCGCGCCACGCCGAGCCCTTCCGCTAGCAGCGCGATGAGCTGCTGCCACTTTTCGGCTCCCCGCCAACACCGAACCAGTTCCGCTTCCGACCCGCTCGCGAAAGCGCGTACCGCGCGGCCGTCGAACCTAACTCTGTTTTCTTTTATATAATTCGTTTCGACGGTTTCTAATCTATCTATTCGATATTGTCTTACGTCCGTTAGAACCTCGCGAACGCTGTCGCCCGTGCATCGTGCACCGGACCCAAGTCTATAATTACGTTCACACGGTGAATTTCCCCGATAACTTCCAAACGTTTAGTCGATAATAATAACGAAAAACTAAAATAGTTTTCAAACGCCGACACGCGTTTGTTAAAATCGAATAATCCGTCAAGTTTTACGTCTTATTTCGTTAGGGTCGTGCGATTAATTTTTATTTAAAAATCACCCCCTTCCAAAAAAAAAAAAATTCCGCTCAAAGTACGCCCACTGACGGTGTCGAGCATTTTCGTCCGGCCGCGGGTCTGGTTTTTTCGTCGAACGGCGGAAACAACGCGTTACCAACCAGCGGCGTTTAGCGACCGTTTCGATTATGCCGTTACCGTGCACGTACGCCGAATGCGGACGGACGGCCGTGACGCCGGACGGGTTAGGTTATTAGGTTGAGTGAACTTTAGAAACTGCGCTCGGGATCAATTTGCCGACGGGATATCGCGCCGTGGTTGGCGGTTCGAACGAAGTATACGAGCTGGAGTACGTCCGAAACAATCGATTAAAAGACGGACGTCGTCGAAAAATGTACGCCGTGTTCCGTTACCGGGTGAACGTCGGACGTGCGCAAGGGGTGCCGCCGGTGGTCGTGAAATACGTTTTCCGCGGTTAGACAAAATATCGTACGTGCAAAGCGCGCGTGCGCACGTTGTCGAGCGGATTACGCGTAAACAATTTATCGTACGGCCGCGTATTATAGAGTGGCAGCGGCGCGAGATGGGAGGGCGTAATTTCGGAAAATCGCCGCGTAATTTACCGGTAGAATATAATCGAATTCTGGCGAATAATAACACGCGCGACTATTAACGCGGCGCGTCGTACCGAACGATTTTTCTCCCTCCGCGTGTATATAAATTAGTGCTCACACGGACGGACGCGGCGTAATAATTTCGCGTCGCCGGCCGCATAGGCCGCGAACCGTTAACGCGTAAACTCGAAACCGGACGATCCGGCGGACGCGCGGCGTTCCGGCCACCCGGAGTCTGGTCCGGTACCGACGTAATCGCGTTTACTACTCACGGGGTCGCCAACGATAAGAAAACATTCGCGAACAGGTGAATGGAAACGTTTCGGTAGATCGCTAGCGTGTGTAGAACGTCCGTGGAAAATACGAAAATCGACGGCGAGGGAAAAAAAAACGTCGACGGCCGCGTTGCCGGCGGTATATTTTTTTTTTTTTTAAAGATTTCCCCCCCCACTCACTCGCTCCCA